>APFE030524456.1:0-49450 GCA_000404065.3 Pinus taeda
GGAATACTTACTAGAAATATCCAAGCATATGATAGTACACTGTCCCACATCTGATCTCAGCTGGGTCTCTGACAGAAATGACATGCAACAGTTACCTATGAGTGAATCCTGAATTATCTAAAATAATAGTTGTCACATGCATGCAAACATGAACAAACTATATTTTATTATTTTAATACCCTGTTAAAATAATCTAATTGGACTTGACTAGTTAGAACTAAGTCCACTGATTCTCTCATTATAGAACTCATACTTCCTCAATCAGTGGAAGAAATTAAGGATAAATTCCTAAATTTGTGGGACAACTCATGTGCATCCTCACAAAGACTTCAAATTCGAATTTCCTTAACTAATTAACTCAACTAAATTAATTAATTAATATTTCCTACTACTGTTAAGACCATAATTAATTTTACCTCCTATAGATAGATTAGGGACTGTTATAAATAGGAAGGGACCCAGAAATGCTATTTTTAGCAAGTCTATATTTAGCACATTCTAAATTGAACATTTCTTGGTGCACATTTTTCAACACTTTTCAGAGTCTAAAGCTTCCTCGTCGAGAAGGATGTAAAGGGAAAACTTATCTTGTATGAAACTGGAGAAGAGATAGCTTGATTTTTAACCGTACATACAAAAGAAAAATATGTATTTGCCAAATCACGAGGATTCACCATTGAACTATCTCGAGAAAATCCATGCAAATAGAGCAAATATTGGGCGGCTACGGTTTTGGGTGAAACCCTAGTCGCCGCAAGGGATTCGAGAGCTCTTTCCATCTCGAAAGATATATGAATATGATTATAGACAATATGTTCCTTTCCCTAATTAAATTCGTTTTTTAATATATGATAATGATGATTTTATTTGTTTTCGTGATAAGATTCAATAATAGTTAGTTTATTTTGTTTGTGTGATTTTATATTATATAAAATATATATCAATAAAGATAGAGATGTGATCCTCCGACTTATGTTTGATTTTCAAAATTCAAAATAGATTATATATAACCTATTTAAAGTAAGCAATATTTAACAAGAGGTAGTTTTAATTTCTCTATTTATGTTTGAGGGACTTTTGTTTACTTGTGTTTATGAAAAATGCATGAAGTAAATGAGATGTATGGTAAAATTGAAGTAGCGCAATATTTTAAATGCGTGTATAGTAGTAAAATGATTGACGTAAAAATTCACATTTATATGTATCTATATTTGTGCTAAAATCACGATTTTTTTATTTTTTATTTTTTATTTTGTCACGTGAGATGTATTACCACAAATTAAAGCTTTTACATCATACACGTCTTTCTAGTCTCTTGACACAGAGACTCGACCATACCCAAAATAGTTCCCTACAGAGGGCCATATGTGAGCGACCATATCTCACATAACTAGACTTAAACATAAAAACATCTAAATGTTGCTCTATATTATCATGTCCATGAACACTAGAAAGAGGGATTTTGTACTTTGCGTAAACAAACATCATAAACTTAGGAAGCGGGACGAGAGTTCGATCCATCTTTGGGAATAGGATATGTTGGTGTAGCCGGGGGTCTTAGTGTTGGTGGTTGAATCACAAGATGTGTTCCGATCTGTGCCAGGCTCGTGTTGATTGATTTCAACCTGCAATTAGAATGTGTGAGGTGGCAACGCATAAGATCGAGCTTCTATAGCAGATCCCTCCTTACATCTTGATTATCGAGGAGTTCGTGGCCCATAAGGAATTTCATTTGCCAATGGAGGTTAATCACTTGCATCTACTCATTCCCTCTCCTATTTGATTTCCTTGTATCTCGAATCCAACTATCCCACTGAGCCCTCACTTCTGTGTCAAAAAGAGACCTTCTCTGAGAGGATGCCTCCCTTTCCAATATCGATAGTTCCTCCTCAATATCCTCAGTGATTTATTCAAGGAAGTCACCTACAAACACAACAACCCTATTCTGAAGCTGGGAATTACCACCATAGGCTCTTCCCTTGTGATAGCTTGAGCCTCTCCTGCGTCTTCTTCTCTCATGTGGCATAGTGAGAAATCCTCCAATCCTCTGATCATTCCAATGTCCATTATACTTTACCTTACACTCTATCTTGCTGTGAGAAAAGAAATCGTGTGCTCCTTCGAAGAGAGGATAACCACGTAAGGGAAATTTTGGTTATAACCCTAAATGTTTCACAATAGCAGAGGAAACTATGAAAAATGCAGGAAGAACAACTCTCAATGCCGCACTCTTTCTTTCAAACGTGGTTAGGGAATTCCCCGCCCTCGAATCAAACTCTATCACGTTATAATTAATTCCATAGAAACGCATGTGGGATTGGAAGAAAAGCGACGATAAGTATTGTAGCATGATTGATTGATGACGAGAGGAAAGAGAAAGGCGCTTATCTCTAGAAAGAGTTTTAGTTATTGGATGTCTACCTTTTTTGATATTTTTTCTTGTAAGTTTGTACAAAAGAAATCCAAATGTTATAGATGTGGATAGATTGCTCTGCGTGCTATTAAACTTCCATGTGAAATAAACGACTTGTTGTCTTTAGAGATAAGGAGGTGAAAAACGAGACTTGTGGGAAATTGCACGCTAGATAGTAAATGCACAAGGCTATATATGAAGTTTCCTTTGAAAACATGGCTGGATTGTTGGACCAAATGCAACTTCTTAGGATTTTCAATGATACTGTTAGTGAATATGTTGTTTGCG
Organism: Pinus taeda; assembly: GCA_000404065.3. Classification (NCBI taxonomy): domain Eukaryota; kingdom Viridiplantae; phylum Streptophyta; class Pinopsida; order Pinales; family Pinaceae; genus Pinus; species Pinus taeda. The sequence goes on from APFE030524456.1 coordinate 2,702, forward strand.
CTTTCAATTTTTTATGGCATTTGTAAAGGAAACACCTTGAGCTTAGCCAACGAATGTGTAAGTGGAAATTTTGTTGGAATGCGGTTGGATCCATACATGAACACGCAAATGAAGTGAGCTCGAAAACATGGGAAGTGAATTAGAGAGAGGGAGAGAGTCTTGGACCACGCTCTAGATGATGCAGGAGCACCTCGTTGAAGGGGATCATCATGATAGAGGGTCATTTGGTCTCTGAGAGTATTGAGGAGGAAATTTCAAGTCAACACTTTAATTTCATTTCTTTTATTATTTTAATTTCTTAAAGAAGTAATATTTAGGAAGATAAAAGTTGAATTAAATGAACTCTTGTAGTTAACTGTTTTGATTTATCATGTTATCCTTAACAAATCGTAGCATAGGAAAAATAAACAATTTTAGAACTGAAAACAAGCCATCGAATGTAACTAACAGCAATTAAGAGAAACTGTTTTCCAAAATCATTTAAAAGGAGACATAATGCATTGTAACACGTTCGAATTTTGGAAAGAGAAAAATAATAGAAATCTCCGAGCACACAGAAGTTATATTTGACATCCCACAGTTGTCCATCTACAGTCTTTTATGTTGATTTGCTTAACACAGTAAACGCAAGATATTTTATTTCTATTCTACAGAACATACGTGTTTTTTCTATTTGCATTATCTTAACAGGACGACACACAACAAGAATTTGTAAGTGTAAGAACTGGAGAAACTACAGAGATGTGGACGGTTAGTCCGAGACCAACTAAAGCAAACGCGTGAAAGAAATATTTGGATAACGCACAAGTTCCATACAGCAAGGATAGAAACCAACAACCCAAGTATTTCCTCAGAACGGAACCCTTTCATTTATTCGCAAAAAGTAATATAATCTCTCTCGAATATGCATTACAGTCCATACTGAAATAAAGGCCGTTCAAGTCCAATAAGTGCATAATAGAGAACGGGTTGAAAAACCCTAACTTGTAAACCCTATGGCCACAACCCAAAAACTGTAGTAATGCAAGCGTGAGGACTGCAATTACATGATGCCAGACAGACACAAGATTATGCGCCTAAAACTAGCCAAGCCATGTTTTAAGTCACCGATGACACGAGCAAGCAAATAAACCAAGTTAACAAGGAGCGACCCTACGCGGGTTTTGTCAGCACGCGACACAGTAGAAGCAAGGGTCTCCAATACAAACCCACCTGCAATAATCCACCAAAACAGAGTGTTAGCGTTGCGTGGAAGGAACGAAAGAATCGAGGAAACAAAATACCATAAGCTTAGGGTTCGAGACTTACGAGTGAAGAGACAAAACACCAAGGTTGCAGTGACCCGAGGGTGCCTCTGCTCGCAAAGGAGCGACTGAGTCAGTCAACAGCGTAACAAGTGGAAAACGATGATCGCATAGAAGAGTAACTTACTTTCATTTCTGTGGAAGAAGCTGACGCTGTAGGCTCCCCGAGACCACAACCTGCCAATGCAATGGAGCAACATGAACAGTGAAATTCGAGAGCAATTGAATTAAAGAAACCGAGACGAGGAACAGTGAGTATGGTCAAGCAAAATGAGCAGCTGAGACTATATACAGAAAACTGAAAAACCCTCCAAAACAAGCGTATTTTCCATAGAGTAACATGACATATCAAGCGCTGAGGCAGAAGAACGAGAGGGGAAAAAAAGATAGCACATAACAACATTACTTACCAACCGGTGGAGCCAAGCATATAACCAAGTCAAGGCCGAGCAAAAACAACAGTAGGAGCATATTCCCACAAATGACCGGGAGAATATGGTTTGTGGGTCATTAACCAAGGCGGGAGTGTGATTAGCAAGGAATGGACACATGTCCTACATCCAATGGTGCTGGTACAAGTAATAAAAGTCGGGAGTAAAAATATTTGTGCTAATCATTGTAATCAACCTTTGATTAACTTAATCACGTAGTTACATTCCAGCGAAATCATTCATATTAATTTATATCCATTTATTAAAGTTTGTCGAGTGTGAAGAGGGGGCTGGACCCTTCAAGCGGTATCAGAGCAAGAAATTGAAAGTGCTGGGATAGACATGGAAGTTGGAAGAAGAGGACGTGGGAGAGGTGTGTGTAGAGTAGCAGATGAAGGACTCAGTGAAGAAATAAGGATCCTTACTACCCGTTTGGAGGCAGTTAAAGCAGGAAGGAGAAGGGATCGAGAGGTAGGAGATGACAGCAAAGAAGAAGCCATAGTTACAACAGATGGATTGGATGAAGAAGGGTTGGAGATGAGATTATTGTGGATGGTCCCATTGGCTAGTAGCAAGCCTAAACCAGAGATCCCAAATTACAATGATATCTTGTCCACAGAAGTTGTGTTGGACTGGATCAGCGAATTGGACTATTATTTTGAGTGTGAAGAGGTCAGTGAGGACCAGAGAGTTAAGTTTGCTGCAAGGAAGGTTAAAGGACACGCAGCCTTGTGGTGGGACAGTGTCCAAGCGGAAAGAAGAAGCATGAACAAGTTGCCAATAAAGAATGGCCAAGCATGGTGGCCAAGCTCAAAGGCAGATTTTTGCCCAAGGATTACGAGATTGCACTGCATCGGCAAGTGCAGATTTTTTACCCAAAAAGGGATGACAGCGAGAGAGTATACAGAAGAATTCTACCCTGTAAATTTAAGAGTTGGTTACACAAAGGAGACCCCGGAGAAAACAACAAGGTATGTAAATGGTTTGAGACTGGAAATATTGGATGAAATCAACATTTTTTACCCGAAAAATATAGAAGAAGCCTACGAGAGTGCTATGAAGGCAGAGGAGATGATCACGAGAAAACAAAATGCTAGGAGAGGACGGGGAAGCGGCAGAGGACGAGGACAGTCCTATGGGAGAGGACGAATTTCCAGTAATAGTGAAGAGGGCAGCAGCTCCAAGGCTTTAGGAACAACAGAAAAGGGAGACAGCTCTAGAGGTGGTAGGCCATATCAGCGAGGAAGAGGGAATGGCCGAGGTAAGGGAGCTAACTATCAGTGCTAATGGTGCCACAAATGGGGTCACAGATCTTTTGAACGCCCTGATGCAGAACAAGCTGTTCAGAGAGGAACGCTTGTTGCACAGCCTGAGGAAGCAAAGGCACCACCCCAAGAAGAAGAAAATGTACCAAAAATAGGGGAAGCTTCAGTTTCAAACAAAGTGTTGTTGAAACCATCCAACGAAACAGCTGAACAAACTCAAAGGAAAGCATTACTCCGAACCGTTTGCAAGTCGCACGGGAAATGTTGCAAGTTGATCATCGACAGTGGATGTACAGATAATTTGGTAGCCACCGAGATGGTAGAGACGTTGGGTTTGAAGTGGCTGAAGCACCGCACCCCGTACAAGGTGTCATGGCTCCAAACAGGGCATCAACTGTTGGTTGACGAACATTCTGAAGTTGAGTTCCACATTGGTAGGTACAAAGACAAAGTTATTTGTGATAATATGCAATGGACGTGTGCCAAATACTGCTAGGAATGCCATGGTAGTATGACCGGAAGGTAGTGCATGATGGGAAGACAAACTGCTACAAGTTTTTCAAAGATGGGACCAAGCACATGCTTGTGCCCATTAAGGAGGAGGAGACAACGAAAACAAGTGGGATAAAAACATTACTAATGGGTGGAAAACAGTTGTTGAAGCGGATTGAATAAACTGAAGCGAACTATGTTGTTGTGAGGAGAGCAAAGATAATGTTGTTACACACGGAAATGTCAGATTTGCCTGCAGAAATTCAGAAAACGTTGGAGGAGTTCAGTGATATTGTAGTCGATGATTTGCTAGACAAGTTGCCTCCCAAGAGAAGCATCAGTCATCATATCGACTTTATACATGGAGCAAGTCTACCAAATAAGGCAGCACATCGGATGAGCCCCAAAAATAATGAGGATATGGGAAAACAGGTGCACGAGTTGCTAGGTAAAGGGTTGATGAGGGAGAGTTTGAGCCCTTGTGTGGTACCAACAGTGCTTTCTCCCAAAAAAAGAGGAGAATGGTGAATGTGCACGGATTCGAGTGCCATCAATAATATCACCATCAGGTACAGATTTCCACTGCCACGGATGGACGATATGATGGACTATCTGAGTGGGGCAGCATACTTCTCGAAGATTGATTTAAAGAGTGGCTATCATCAGATTCGGATAAGGGAAGGAGATGAGTGGAAGACAACCTTCAAGACCAATGAAGGGTTGTACGAGTGGTTATTCACGCCGTTCAGTTTGGGTAGCGCCCCGAGTACTTTTATGCGACTGATGAAGGAAATGCTGAAAGAGTTCATCGGAAAGTTTGTAATAGTCTATCTTCATGACATAGAGAAGTGGTTTATCTGGGCTTTGTAATTGCAGAAAACGAGTTGAAGATGGATCCAAAGAAGATTGCAGCGATCATTAACTGGCCATCCCCGAAAATCCTGTTTGAGGTACGTAGTTTTCATGGGATGGCAAGTTTTTATTGTGAATTTATAAGGAATATCAGTGAAATATGCGAGCCTATGTTGGACACTAAAAAAAAGCAAGTTAGCCTTTTCGTTGGACCAAGGCAACATAGAAAAGCTTTCAGCTCCTGAAGAAGAAAATTACAGAAAGACCAATTTTAAGATTGCCAGATTTTAATAAGCTTTTCGAGGTTCATTGGGAAGCAAGAGGTATAGCCACTGGAGCTGTACTCAGCCAAGAAGACAAACCTGTTGCGTTTTTCAGTGAGAAGTTGAACAAGAGCAGGCAGAAGAATTCATCATACGACAAGGAATTCTATGTTGTCGTCCAAGCACTGAAGCATTAGAGACACTATCTATTGGGGAGTGAGTTTGTTTTATTTTCTGAAAATTTTGCGCTGCAATATGTGATGCAACAGCGTAAACTGAACCACAAGCATGCCAAGTGGGTCGAATATTTGCAGAGTTTCACCTTTGTGTTGAAACACATCAGCGGGAAGGCCAACAAGATGGCAGATGCGTTGAGCAGAAGAGCCTTGCTCTTACAGGAAAGTACGATACAAGCGCTCGGCTTTGAGCATTTGAAAGACTTGTATCAAACCAACGCGGATTTCAAAGAGTCTTATGAAGCCTCACAGAATCCCTTGCTAAGGAACAATAGTCCATGGTTGGACTACAATTTACAGGAAAAGCTATTGTTTAAAGGGGGGCAGTTATGTATCCCTGATTGTTCGATGAGACAAAATATTATACGAGAGAAGCACAGTGGAGGTCTAGCGAGACATTTCGGCATAGAAAAAACTTTAGATCAGCTCGGACACTTTTATTACTGGCCAAGAATGCGAAGGGATATGCAACGATATGTGAGTACGTGTAAAGTCTCCCAATTGGCGAAAGGACACAGTCAAAACACAAGACTTTACACACCACTGCCTATTCCAAGTAGACCATGGGACTCAGTGAGAATTGACTTTGTCTTGAGACTGCCAAGAATGCAGCGAGGTTACAACTCGGTAATGGTGGTGGTAGACAAGTTTTCGAAATTGGTGCATTCCATCCCTTGCAGAAAAACCAGTGATGCCACTCACGTAGCTCACCTGTTTTTCACTGAGATTGTCAGATTGCCCGGCTTACCCAGATCTATTATTTCCAACAGGGACGTGAAATTCACAGGACACTTTTGGCGCACCCTGTGGAAGAAGTTGGATACACAATTGAATTTCAGCTCTGCATATCACGTGAAGACTGACGGGCAAATGGAAGCAGTGAACATGAGTTTGGGGAACCTGCTACGGACCCTGACTGGAGAAAATTCACGATTATGGGATCGTGCGCTTGCTCAAGCAGAATTCACTTATAACGATTCACCGAACCACAACACAGGGCACAGTCCATTTCGGATCCTATATGTCATGCATCCTTGCAAAGTACATGAGTTGCGGGATCTAGGAAAATTGGAAAAGAGAAGTGGCGATGGGGAAGATTTCGCCAAAGCAATGAATGATCTACATGAGCAGGTGAAATCAAAGTTGCAGGAGAACAGTTAGATATACAAACAGTGGGTAGATTTGAAGCGACGAGAAGTGTAGTTTAATGTAGGGGATGAAGTCCTTGCACACTTACACAAAGAACGGTTTCCTAAGGGCGCATATAATAAGCTGAAATTTAAGAAGATAGGTCCCTATAAAATTCTGCGTAAATTCTCAGCCAACGCTTATGAAATACAGTTGCCACCAGATATAGGCATGTCACTTATTTTCAACGTGGCACACGTGTTCCCGTGACCAACCCTGAAGATGATAGTGTGGTACGGCCAGAAGGAGACACCCATGTTGAAGGCGGTTCTTGGATGAGGCAAATGCCTTCGGCTCAACCCCATGAGATCGAGAATATTCTCGACACACAGGTGGCCAAGCGAACTTGCAGGAAGGAGTACCTGCGGTACCTAGTCAAGTGGAAGAACCGTCCTATCGAGCACAGTTCATGGCTCTACGTGGCACAGATACAGGGAGCAAGTTATTCTGTGGAGGATCTCATGGAACGGAGCCATGACATTTTATTACCCCGGGACCCTCACACAGGGGCATCTAGCTAAAGGGGATCATCATGATAGAGGGTCATTTGGTCTCTCAGAGGACTCATGAGGAAATTTCAAGTGAACACTTTAATTTCATTTCTTTTATTATTTTAATTTCTTAGAGAAGTGGTATTTAAGAAGATAAAAGTTGAATTAAATGAACTTTTGTAGTTAACTTTATTTATTTATTTATTATGTTATCATTTACAAATCATAACGTAGAAAAAATAAACAGTTTTAGCACACAGAAGTTATATTTGACGTCCCACAACTGTCCATCTATAGTATTTTATGTTGAGTTGCTTAACACAGTAAAAGCAAGTTCTTTTATTTCTATTCTACAGAACATACGTGTTTTTTTCTATTTGCATTAACTTAACACGACGACAAACAACAAGAATTTGTAAGTGTAAGAACTCGAGAAACTACAGAGATGTGGACGGTTAGTCCCACGCCATCTAAAGCAAACGAGCGAAAGAAATCTTTGGATAACGCACAAGTTCCATACAGCAAGGATAGAAACCAACAACACACGTATTTCTTGAGAACGGAAGCCTTTCATTTATTCACAAAAAGTAATCATATAATCTCTCTCAAATATACACACAGAGCAAGAATTTGTAAGTGTAAAAACTAGAGAAACTATAGAGATGTGGACGGTTAGTCCCAGACCAACTAAAGCAAACGAGCGAAAGAAATCTTTGGATAACGCACAAGTTCCATACAGCAAGGATAGAAACCAACAACACAGGTATTTCCTCAGAACGGAACCCTTTCATTTATTCACAAAAACTAATCATATAATCTCTCTCAAATATACATTACAGTCCATACTGAAATTAATGTCGTTCAAGTCCAATAAGTGCATAATAGAGTACGGGTTGAAAAGCCCTAACCTATAAACCATATGGCCACAACCCAAAAACTATAATAATGCAAACCTGGGGACTACAATTACATTATGGTGGACACACAAGAGATTATGCGCCTAAAACTAGCCATGCCATGTTTTAAGCCAGCGACGACAGGAGCAAGCAAATAAACCAAGTTAATAAGGAGTGACCCTACTCGGGTTTTGCCAGCACACGATAGAGTAGAAGCCAGGGTCTCCAGAACGAACCCACCTGCTATAATCCACCAAAACAGAGTGTAACCATTGTGTGGAAGGAAGGAAAGAATCAAGGAAACAAAATACTAGAAGCTTAGGGTTCGGGACTTACGAGTGAAGAGAGAGAACACCGAGGTTGCAGTCACCCAAGGGTCCCTCTGCTCACAATGGAGCAACCGAGTGAGTCAAGAGTGTAACAAGTGGAAAACGATGATGGCATATGACAGTAACTTACTTTCATTTCTGTGGAAGAAGCCAAAGCTGTAGACCCCCGAGACCAGAACCTGCCAACGCAACAGAGCAACATGACGAGTGAAATTCGAGAGCGATTGAACTAAACAAACCGAGACGAGGAACAATCACTAAAGTGAAGCGAAACGAATAGCTGAGACTATATACAGAAAACTGAAAAACCCTCCAAAACAAGCGTATTTTCCACCGAGTAACAGGGCATATCAAGCGCCGAGGCAGAAGAACCAGAGGGGAAAAAACGATAGCACAAAACAACGTTACTTACCAACCGGTGGAGCCAAGAATACAACCAGGTCAAGGCCGAGCAAAAGCAACAGTAGCAACATATTCCCACAATGAAATCGCACTAGAAGAAGAGAGAGGAAAACCCTCGAAACACCAAGAGAACAATGCACAAATGACCGGGAGAATAGGGTTTATGGGTCATTAACCAAGGCGGGAGTGTGATTATCGAGGAATGGACACATGTCCTACATCCAATGGTGCTGGTACGAGTAATAAAGGCTGGGAGTGAAAATATCTATGCTAATCATTGTAATAAACCTTTGATTAACTTAATCACGTAGTTAATCACCGGCGAAATCATCCATATTAATTTATATCCATTTATTAAAGTTTGTCGAGTGTAAAGAGGGGGCTCGACCCATCACTCGAAAGCACCAAAGATTGAGGAAAGAGGCACTAGCATATAAAAGTAACTAGAGACATCCTTAGAGAGGATGATGCATACCTCTCACTGTGGCCACGTCATTTTGTTTAGTGATGAGGTTCAATAGAGTATCATCGATGTCTGTGCAAGGTTCATAGTTTATCTTTGTCGTGCTTATTGGTCTTATTAGTTTTAACACACATTGAATATTTAAACTTTGATATAACAGAAAAAATTATTTTTTTCAAATTTGTGACCGTGAGAAATGATAGGAGTGTGAAGATCTAAGATAACCACTCGAGAGAGATGTGGAAAATATCGACAAAGAGACATAGTGTGCGCACGATTCAAGAGAAGGAAGAAAATGTTTGTGTCATATGAATCATAATCTGTTGTTGATATTTTGTAGCCCTACACAGGAGTATTAGGAATGTAAACATCATTCCCAAGTATGCTTGGCCAGGTGTGCTATAAATGAAAGAAAATATAGTGAGTCCGTTAGTATCCTCCCACTATTCCTTGAATGAATATTGTTTGAGGAATGTTGTGACACAAGTCTTTGTAGGTAGGTGAAAAAAATGCAAGATTGATGGACAAGTGCTATATCTCGACTATTGAAAAGATGAAAATTTTGTTGAAATTTCTCCAATGCAATGAGTGAATGTTAGAATACCCTCCCAAACAAAAACTCAAGAACATAAAATAGAGATTACACATTTGTACAAAACCCTTTGAAAATACTCATCTAGTCATGGTGCTTGTTAGTGCTACCGAGGAGAGAGAATGTGTGTCAATTATAAAATCGGGATTGGTGTGGATGCTATTGGAATCATTGGAGACAAGTATTATGTTTGAAAGAAACAAAAATAGATGTTTCACGACAAACTAGCAATCCATGAGCAATGTAGGAATTAATAACATGTTTCTTTTTTCCAATGTGATTAGGGAATGCCATGGCCTCAAGTCAAAGGCCACCATGTTATCCTTCTTTCCATGGAAAAGTATGTGGAAGATGGAAGAAATGAGAGGAATAGTATTGTAGTGCAATTGATGGATGATTAGAAGGAAAAGAAAGGCATTTATAGCTAGAAAGCGCTGTAGGTATTGGATGTATGCCTTTTCTAATATTTTGTCTTCTAAGTTTGTACAAAAATAATTGAGATGTTGTAAGCTTGGAGATGGCTATATGTGCTCTTGCATTTGCATGTGAGATAAATGAGGTGGCCTCTTCAAAGATAAGGTGATGAAAGGTAGGGAGGAAAGGCAAAAGGTTATGTATGAAGTGCCTCTTAAAACATGGTTAGTTTATTAGATCAATTGGAGCTTGTTAGCATTTTCAATAGTGATATTGATAGACAACAAGTTAGTTTGCTCATAATATTTTTTAGCATTTGTAAAAGAAACACATTGAGAGAAATGAACTAATGTGCAAGTGAAAAGTTATTTGGAATTGAATAGTAGGAGATAAACTTGATGATGCAAACAAATATTCCTAGTATATGCAAGTCTCTAGAAAAAAAATGGAGTGCACCAATATAACATTAAGCTATTCTATTAAACCAACCCTTTTGTATGGTACATTATATTTTTTTACATAGTAATATTCTTAAAAATAAATAAACGAGCCTTTTTACATTTATCATATTCATAAACAAAAAATAATAATAATTAAAAAAATTAGAACATTAATATCAAAACCTGATTTTCAAGAGAAAATGATAAAATTAATTAATTAATATATATATGAATGAGTGGAGAGAGATGTTGATAAATTTAGATTTCAAATTCAACGGCCACATCTCAAAATATATATTTGATTAGAGTGATGAACCGCCTCACCTGGTACCAACTTGTGGGATCCCAAAATCTTTAAACTTATAAAATGAAAACCCTAAAACATAAATATCCCATCCGATACCCCATCCCATCCCATCCGATATGGATATAATTAGTATAATCCGGCGGCATTTGTGAGGTTGTGCAGGTGAAGCGAGGCGAGGTTGGGCATCCTGTCCTTATGGCAGGAAATAAATGCACAGAGGAGCGCGGGATTTGAGAGGAGAGAGGCATTTGAGTTTTCCACCTTCGCTTCCGTGATTATGGTTTCACATCTTGGTACTGTTCTTGGATTATGCCTTTACCGTGGAGCTTCACAATCCGCGGATCCATACTAGTGCCTGGAATTTAGTTTGTGAGTTGGCTGACCAGGAAATTGGACATGCCTGGGCCTTTTAGGTTCCAGAGAAATTCAGAGTTAAATTTTTTAAATGATTTCATCTGTTTTCTGGTTTTCTTGTTTTGTTTTTCAACCATGGCCATGCTTAATCGAATAATTTTTCCTGTGCATATTTTTTTCCATGAGTTTTTGGTTTTTCTTTTATTTTTGAATTTTTGTTTTGGCTTGGTTTTTGTTTTCTTTTTTGGGTCTCTGGAGAGGGAGAGAAAATTGGCTCCAGTTGGTGGGGGCTAGGAAGGAGAGGAGGTTCGCTCTAGTTGCTTGGGCTAGGAGGAGGATGATGTTAAAAAGAAGAGAAGAGTACATGGGATCCTACAGGTATGCATCTTCTTATTTTTTATTTATATTTTGGGATGGCTTTGTAATGGAAGTTCTGAATTAATTGAATTATGTGTGAGCTTCCAACATTTTATTATGCATATTTGTTTTCTTAGTACTCCTTGTTGTGACTTTGTGTTTGGGCATGGAATACAAAGGCAGAATTGCAGATTCAACTAATAATTGTAGAATACATGCTATGATTTTTGCTATTGCAGGTAAAAATTTAAATTATGGCTTTCCTAATTAACAATTTATTCATAAATAAAAAGGACTAAAGTTTAAATACATCAAAATTTTCCCTGTATTCCAAACTCCATGTAAAGATAGACTCAATTTAATGAATTCATTATCTCTGATCCCTTGGATTTCTAAGACTGTGTCCAAGAGTCGGGGATAATCGTAATCCAAGACTGTGTTTAAGGGTTGGGATAATCGTCCAGGCTTCTTTTCATTCCATGTTATTGGATAGTTACATGCTTATTTTCTTTTATAATGTTCATTTTTAATAGAGCAGGGTTATATTTTTGAGTATGCGTTTGTTTTGTTTTTGGTTTTAGCTGGAACCCATAAAATTTAGATCTATGAAAACCTTTTTAAAAAAAATTGGGGTTTATCGTGTAAAATCTAGATCTATGAAATCCTTTTTAAAAGAATTAGGGTTTATTAAGATTCGTTCGTTCTCCCACACTCGTAGGCTTCTATTTCAAAGATATAGTCTCACACAACCCCAGTTGGGATAGCTATGCAAACAAATACTTGCGTGAGGGTCAGCGCCCTTGAAGTAGGGTCAGCGCCCTTGATTACTTCAAGGCAGTGCGCCTAGCACAGGTAGGTAAATATAGAGGCCTACGGCGGGGAATGAACTAGTTTGTTATAATAGCTTGTGCTAACAAGGGCTGTTAGTTTGTTATTTATTATATGCCTAGTTAGACTTACCTGGTCACCCCTATGGTTTTCCGAACACATTCCTCAGAGGGCCCTAAAAAAATTCAGAGCTCATTCCTCACTATAGTTTTCAGAACACATTCCTCACAGGGCCCTAAAACATTTAGAGCTCATTCCTCACGTGGTCCTCAAAAATAATGCAGGTGAGGTGGGTGGTAAATGTTAAGGGTCGTTACTTGCATCTTCGTGTTGAACTGCAGCCCTGTTCCGGATTTTGCTTTGTTCTTGCCTGTACTACCCAGTAATGTAATAGGTTGTGCAATAACCTCGTCCGCCTCTTGCCCAGGGTTGCTCAAGGTCTTCTCAGGGGGCCAAGCTTCTGGGTTGGCAATAGGTCTTGTGATTTGTGCTTATGAGTAGTTGAGGGTAGGCTCTTAGAAATGGTGTCATGCAGGTTTACCAAGCTGAAAGGCAGATTTTTGCCCAAGGATTACGAGATTGCACTGCATCGGCAAGTGCAGATTTTTTAGCCAAAAAGGGATGACAGCGAGAGAGTATACAGAAGAATTCTACCCTGTAAATTTAAGAGTTGGTTACACAAAGGACACCCCGGAGAAAACAACAAGGTATGTAAATGGTTTGAGACTGGAAATATTGGATGAAATCAGCATTTTTTCCCCGAAAAAAATAGAAGAAGCCTACGAGAGTGGTATGAAGGCAGAGGAGACGATCACGAGAAAACAAAATGCTAGGAGAGGACGGGGAAGCGACAGAGGACGAGGACAGTCCTATGGGAGAGGACGAATTTCCAGTAATAGTGAAGAGGGCAGTAGCTCCAAGGCTTTAGGAACAACAGAAAAGGGAGACAGCTCTAGAGGTGGCAGGCCATATCGGCGAGGAAGAGGGAATGGCCGAGGTAAGGGAGCTAATTATCAGTGCTAATGGTGCCACAAATGGGGTCACAGATCTTTTGAACGCCCTGATGCAGAACAAGCTTTTCAGAGAGGAACGCTTGTCGCACAGCCTGAGGAAGCAAAGGCACCACCCCAAGAAGAAGAAAATGTACCAAAAACAGGGGAAGCTTCAGTTTCAAACAAAGTGTTGTTGAAACCATCCAACGAAACAGCTGAACAAACTCAAAGGAAAGCATTACTCCGGATCGTTTGCAAGTCGCACAGGAAATGTTGCAAGTTGATCATCGACAGTGGAAGTACAGATAATTTGGTAGCCACCGAGATGGTAGAGACGTTGGGTTTGAAGTGGCTGAAGCACCGCACCCCGTACAAGGTGTCGTGGCTCCAAACAGGGCATCAACTGTTGGTTGACGAACATTCTGAAGTTGAGTTCCACATTTGTAGGTACAAAGACAAAGTTATTTGTGATAATATGCAATGGACGTGTGCCAAATACTACTAGGAATGCCATGGTAGTATGACCGGAAGGTAGTGCATGATGGGAAGACAAACTGCTACAAGTTTTTCAAAGATGGGACCAAGCACATGCTTGTGCCCATCAAGGAGGAGGAGACAACGAAAACAAGTGGGATAAAAACATTACTAATGGGTGGAAAACAGTTGTTGAAGCGGATTGAATAAACTGAAGCGAACTATGTTGTTGTGAGGAGAGCAAAGATAATGTTGTTGCACACGGAAATGTCAGATTTGCCTGCAGAAATTCAGAAAACGTTGGAGGAGTTCAGTGATATTGTAGTCGATGATTTGCTAGACAAGTTGCCTCCCAAGAGAAGCATCAGTCATCATATCGACTTTATACATGGAGCAAGTCTACCAAATAAGGCAGCACATCGGATGAGCCCCAAAAATAATGAGGATATGGGAAAACAGGTGCACGAGTTGCTAGGTAAAGGGCTGATGAGGGAGAGTTTGAGCCCTTGTGTGGTACCAACAGTTCTTTCTCCCCAAAAAAGAGGAGAATGGCGAATGTGCACAGATTCGAGTGCCATCAATAATATCACCATCAGGTACAGATTTCTACTGCCACGAATGGACGATATGATGGACTATCTGAGTGGGGCAGCATACTTCTCGAAGATTGATTTAAAGAGTGGCTATCATCAGATTCGGATAAGGGAAGGAGATGAGTGGAAGACAACCTTCAAGACCAATGAAGGGTTGTACGAGTGGTTATTCACGCCGTTCGGTTTGGGTAGCGCCCCGAGTACTTTTATGCGACTGATGAAGGAAATGCTGAAAGAGTTCATCGGAAAGTTTGTAATAGTCTATCTTCATGACATATTAATTTTCAGCTAGACTAAGGAGAAACACTTTCGACATGTTCGGAGTGTGCTGGAGAAATTGCAGCGGAATAAGTTGGTGATAAGTATGAAAAAAAAATAAAAAAAAATAAATAAATAAATAAAAAAAATGGTACTTTCCTACAAAGAGAAGTGGTTTATCTCGGCTTTGTAATTGCAGAAAACGAGTTGAAGATGGATCCAAAGAAGATCGCAGTGATCATTAAATGGCCATCCCCGAAAATCCTGTTTGAGGTACGTAGTTTTCATGGGCTGGCAAGTTTTTATTGTGAATTTATAAGGAATATCAGTGAAATATGCGAGCCTATGTTGGACACTAAAAAAAAGCAAGTTAGCCTTTTCGTTGGACCAAGGCAACACAGAAAAGCTTTCAGCTCCTGAAGAAGAAAATTACAGAAAGACCAATTTTAAGATTGCCAGATTTTAATAAGCTTTTCGAGGTTCATTGGGATGCAAGAGGTATAGCCACTGCAGCTGTACTCAGCCAAGAAGACAAACCTGTTGCGTTTTTCAGCGAGAAGTTGAACAAGAGCAGGCAGAAGTATTCATCATCCGACAAGGAATTCTGTGTTGTCGTCCAAGAACTGAAGCATTAGAGACACTATCTATTGGGGAGTGAGTTTGTTTTATTTTCTGATAATTTTGCGCTGCAATATGTGATGCAACAGCGTAAACTGAACCACAAGCATGCCAAGTGGGTCGAATATTTGCAGAGTTTCACCTTTGTGTTGAAACACATCAGCGAGAAGGCCAACAAGATGGCAGATGCGTTGAGCAGAAGAGCCTTGCTCTTACAGGAAAGTACGATACAAGCGCTCGGCTTTGAGCATTTGAAAGACTTGTATCAAACCGACGTGGATCTCAAAGAGTCTTATGAAGCCTCACAGAATCCCTTGCTAAGGAACAATAGTCCATGGTTGGACTACAATTTACAGGAAAAGCTATTGTTTAAAGGGGGGCAGTTATGTATCCCTGATTGTTCAATGAGACAAAATATTATACGAGAGAAGCACAGTGGAGGTCTAGCGAGACATTTTGGCATAGAAAAAACTTTAGATCAGCTCGGACACTTTTATTATTGGCCAAGAATGCGAAGGGATATGCAACGATATGTGAGTACGTGTAAAGTCTCCCAATTGGCGAAAGGACACAGTCAAAACACAAGACTTTACACACCACTGCCTATTCCAAGTAGACCATGGGACTGAGTGAGAATTGACTTTGTCTTGGGACTGCCAAGAATGCAGCGAGGTTAAAACTCGGTAATGGTGGTGGTAGACAAGTTTTCGAAATTGGTGCATTCCATCCCTTGCAGAAAAACCAGTGATGCCACTCACGTAGCTCACCTGTTTTTCACTGAGATTGTCAGATTGCCCGGCTTACCGAGATCTATTATTTCCAACAGGGACGTGAAATTCACAGGACACTTTTGGCGCACCCTGTGGAAGAAGTTGGATACACAATTGAATTTCAGCTCTGCATATCACGTGAAGACTGACGGGCAAATGGAAGCAGTGAACATGAGTTTGGGGAACCTGCTACGAACCCTGACTGGAGAAAATTCACGATTATGGGATCGTGCGCTTGCTCAAGCAGAATTCACTTATAACGATTCACCGAACCACAACACAGGGCACAGTCCATTTCGGATCCTATATGTCATAAGATCCTTGCAAAGTACATGAGTTGCGGGATCTAGGAAAATTGGAAAAGAGAAGTGGCGATGGGGAAGATTTCGCCAAAGCAATGAATGATCTACATGAGCAGGTGAAATCAAAGTTGCAGGACAACAATTAGATATACAAACAGTGGGTAGATTTGAAGCGACGAGAAGTGTAGTTTAATGTAGGGGATGAAGTCCTTGCACACTTACACAAAGAACGATTTCCTAAGGGCGCATATAATAAGCTGAAATTTAAGAAGATAGGTCCCTATAAAATTCTGCGTAAATTCTCAGCCAACGCTTATGAAATACAGTTGCCACCAGATATAGGCATGTCACTTATTTTCAACGTGGCACACGTGTTCCTGTGGCCAACCCTGAAGATGATAGTGTGGTACGGCCAGAAGGAGACACCGATGTTGAAGGCGGTTCTTGGATGAGGCAAATGCCTTCGGCTCAACCCCATGAGATCGAGAAGATTCTCGACACACAGGTGGCCAAGCGAACTTGCAGGAAGGAGTACCTGCGGTACCTTGTCAAGTGGAAGAACCGTCCTATCGAGCACAGTTCATGGCTCTACGTGGCACAGATACAGGGAGCAAGTTATTCTGTGGAGGATCTCATGGAACGGAGCCATGACATTTTATTACCCCGGGACCCTCACACAGGGGCATCTAGCTAAAGGGGATCATCATGATAGAGGGTCATTTGGTCTCTCAGAGGACTCATGAGGAAATTTCAAGTGAACACTTTAATTTCATTTCTTTTATTATTTTAATTTCTTAGAGAAGTGGTATTTAAGAAGATAAAAGTTGAATTAAATGAACTTTTGTAGTTAATTTTATTTATTTATTTATTATGTTATCATTTACAAATCATAGCGTAGAAAAAATAAACAGTTTTAGCACACAGAAGTTATATTTGATGTCCCACAACTGTCCATCTATAGTATTTTATGTTGAGTTGCTTAACACAGTAAAAGCAAGTTCTTTTATTTCTATTCTACAGAACATACGTGTTTTTTCTATTTGCATTAACTTAACACGACGAGAAACAACAAGAATTTGTAAGTGTAGGAACTCGAGAAACTACAGAGATGTGGACGGTTAGTCCCACGCCATCTAAAGCAAACGAGCGAAAGAAATATTTGGATAACGCACAAGTTCCATACAGCAAGGATAGAAACCAACAACACACGTATTTCTTGAGAACGGAAGCCTTTCATTTATTCACAAAAAGTAATCATATAATCTCTCTCAAATATACACAGAGAGCAAGAATTTGTAAGTGTAAAAACTAGAGAAACTATAGAGATGTGGACGGTTAGTCCCAGACCAACTAAAGCAAACGAGCGAAAGAAATCTTTGGATAACGCACAAGTTCCATACAGCAAGGATAGAAACCAACAACACAGGTATTTCCTCAGAACGGAACCCTTTCATTAATTCACAAAAACTAATCATATAATCTCTCTCAAATATACATTACAGTCCATACTGAAATTAATGTCGTTCAAGTCCAATAAGTGCATAATAGAGTACGGGTTGAAAAGCCCTAATCTATAAACCATATGGCCACAACCCAAAAACTATAATAATGCAAACCTGGGGACTACAATTACATTATGGTGGACACACAAGAGATTATGCGCCTAAAACTAGCCATGCCATGTTTTAAGCCAGCGACGACAGGAGCAAGCAAATAAACCAAGTTAGTAAGGAGTGACCCTACTCGGGTTTTGCCAGCACACGATAGAGTAGAAGCCAGGGTCTCCAGAACGAACCCACCTGCTATAATCCACCAAAACAGAGTGTAACCATTGTGTGGAAGGAAGGAAGGAATCAAGGAAACAAAATACTAGAAGCTTAGGGTTCGGGACTTACGAGTGAAGAGAGAGAACACTGAGGTTGCAGTCACCCAAGGGTCCCTCTGCTCACAATGGAGCAACCGAGTGAGTCAAGAGTGTAACAAGTGGAAAACGATGATGGCATATGACAGTAACTTACTTTCATTTCTGTGGAAGAAGCCAAAGCTGTAGACCCCCGAGACCAGAACCTGCCAACGCAACAGAGCAACATGACCAGTGAAATTCGAGAGCAATTGAACTAAACAAACCGAGACGAGGAACAATCACTAAAGTCAAGCGAAACGAACACCTGAGACTATATACAGAAAACTGAAAAACCCTCCAAAACAAGCGTATTTTCCACCGAGTAACAGGGCATATCAAGCGCCGAGGCAGAAGAACCAGAGGGGAAAAACGATAGCACAAAACAACGTTACTTACCAACCGGTGGAGCCAAGAATACAACCAGGTCAAGGCCGAGCAAAAGCAACAGTAGCAACATATTCCCACAATGAAATCGCACTAGAAGAACAGACAGGAAAACCCTCGAAACACCAAGAGAACAATGCACAAATGACCGGGAGAATAGGGTTTATGGATCATTAACCAAGGCGGGAGTGTGATTATCGAGGAATGGACACATGTCCTACATCCAACGGTGCTGGTACGGGTAATAAAGGCTGGGAGTGAAAATATCTATGCTAATCATTGTAATAAACCTTTGATTAACTTAATCACGTAGTTAATCACCGGCGAAATCATCCATATTAATTTATATCCATTTATTAAAGTTTGTCGAGTGTAAAGAGGGGGCTCGACCCATCACTCGAAAGCACCAAAGATTGAGGAAAGAGGCACTAGCATATAAAAGTAACTAGAGACATCCTTAGAGAGGATGATGCATACCTCTCACTGTGGCCACGTCATTTTGTTTAGTGATGAGGTTCAATAGAGTATCATCGATGTCTGTGCAAGGTTCATAGTTTATCTTTGTCGTGCTTATTGGTCTTATTAGTTTTAACACACATTGAATATTTAAACTTTGATATAACAGAAAAAATTATTTTTTTCAAATCTGTGACCGTGAGAAATGATAGGAGTGTGAAGATCTAAGATAACCACTCGAGAGAGATGTGGAAAATATCGACAAAGAGACATAGTGTGCGCACGATTCAAGAGAAGGAAGAAAATGTTTGTGTCATATGAATCTTAATCTGTTGTTGATATTTTGTAGCCCTACACAGGAGTATTAGGAATGTAAACATCATTCCCAAGTATGCTTGGCCAGGTGTGCTATAAATGAAAGAAAATATAGTGAGTCCGTTAGTATCCTCCCACTATTCCTTGAATGAATATTGTTTGAGGAATGTTGTGACACAAGTCTTTGTAGGTAGGTGAAAAAAATGCAAGATTGATGGACAAGTGCTATATCTCGACTATTGAAAAGATGAAAATTTTGTTGAAATTTCTCCAATGCAATGAGTGAATGTTAGAATACCCTCCCAAACAAAAACTCAAGAACATAAAATAGAGATTACACATTTGTACAAAACCCTTTGAAAATACTCATCTAGTCATGGTGCTTGTTAGTGCTACCGAGGAGAGAGAATGTGTGTCAATTATAAAATCGGGATTGGTGTGGATGCTATTGGAATCATTGGAGACAAGTATTATGTTTGAAAGAAACAAAAATAGATGTTTCAGGACAAACTAGCAATCCATGAGCAATGTAGGAATTAATAACATGTTTCTTTTTTCCAATGTGATTATGGAATGCCATGGCCTCAAGTCAAAGGCCACCATGTTATCCTTCTTTCCATGGAAAAGTATGTGGAAAATGGAAGAAATGAGAGGAATAGTATTGTAGTGCAATTGATGGATGATTAGAAGGAAAAGAAAGGCATTTATAGCTAGAAAGCGCTGTAGGTATTGGATGTATGCCTTTTCTAATATTTTGTCTTCTAAGTTTGTACAAAAATAATTGAGATGTTGTAAGCTTGCAGATGGCTATATGTGCTCTTGCATTTGCATGTGAGATAAATGAGGTGGCCTCTTCAAAGATAAGGTGATGAAAGGTAGGGAGGAAAGGCAAAAGGTTATGTATGAAGTGCCTCTTAAAACATGGTTAGTTTATTAGATCAATTGGAGCTTGTTAGCATTTTCAATAGTGATATTGATAGACAACAAGTTAGTTTGCTCATAATATTTTTTAGCATTTGTAAAAGAAACACATTGAGAGAAATGAACTAATGTGCAAGTGAAAAGTTATTTGGAATTGAATAGTAGGAGATAAACTTGATGATGCAAACAAATATTCCTAGTATATGCAAGTCTCTAGAAAAAAAAATGGAATGCACCAATATAACATTAAGCTATTCTATTAAACCAACCCTTTTGTATGGTACATTATATTTTTTTACATAGTAATATTCTTAAAAATAAATAAAGGAGCTTTTTTACATTTAACATATTCATAAACAAAAAATAATAATAATTAAAAAAATTAGAACATTAATATCAAAACCTGATTTTCAATGATAAAATTAATTAATTAATATATATGAATGAGTGGAGAGAGATGTTGATAAATTTAGATTTCAAATTCAACGGCCACATCTCAAAATATATATTTGATTAGAGTGATGAACCGACTCACCTGGTACCAACTTGTGGGATCCCAAAATCTTTAAACTTCTAAAATGAAAACCCTAAAACATAAATATCCCATCCGATACCCCATCCCATCCCATCCGATATGGATATAATTAGTATAATCCGGCGGCATTTGTGAGGTTGTGCAGGTGAAGCGAGGCGAGGTTGGGCATCCTGTCCTTATGGCAGGAAATAAATGCACAGAGGAGCCCGGGATTTGAGAGGAGAGAGGCATTTGAGTTTTCCACCTTCGCTTCCGTGATTATGCTTTCACATCTTGGTACTGTTCTTGGATTATGCCTTTACCGTGGAGCTTCACAATCCGCGGATCCATACTAGTGCCTGGAATTTAGTTTGTGAGTTGGCTGACCAGGAAATTGGACATGCCTGGGCCTTTTAGGTTGCAGAAAAATTCAGAGTTAAATTTGTTAAATGATTTCATCTGTTTTCTGGTTTTCTTGTTTTGTTTTTCAACCATGGCCATGCTTAATCGAATAATTTTTCATGTGCATATTTTTTTCCATGAGTTTTTGGTTTTTCTTTTATTTTTGAATTTTTGTTTTGGCTTGGTTTTTGTTTTCTTTTTTGGGTCTCTGGAGAGGGAGAGAAAATGGGCTCCAGTGAGGGCTAGGAAGGAGAGGAGGTTCGCTCTAGTTGCTTGGGGCTAGGAGGGAGGATGATGTTAAAAAGAAGAGAAGAGTACATGGGATCCTACAGGTATGCATTTTTTTATTTTTTATTTATATTTTGGGATGGCTTTGTAATGGAAGTTCTGAATTAATTGAATTATGTGTGAGCTTCCAACATTTTATTATGCATATTTGTTTTCTTAATACTCCCTGTTGTGACTTTGTGTTTGGGCATGGAGTACAAAGGCAGAATTGCAGATTCAACTAATAATTGTAGAATGCATGCTATGAGTTTTGCTATTGCAGGTAAAAGTTTAAATTATGGCTTTCCTAATTAACAATTTATTCATAAATAAAAGGGACTAAAGTTTAAATACATCAAAATTTTCCCTGTATTCCAAACTCCATGTAAAGATAGACTCAATTTAATGAATTCATTATCTCTGATCCCTTGGATTTCTAAGACTGTCCAAGAGTCGGGGATAATCGTAATCCAAGACTGTGTTTAAGGGTTGGGATAATCGTCCAGGCTTCTTTTCATTCCATGTTATTGGATAGTTACATGCTTATTTTCTTTTATAATGTTAATTTTTAATAGAGCAGGGTTATATTTTTGAGTATGCTTTTGTTTTGTTTTTGGTTTTAGTTGGAACCCATAAAATTTAGATCTATGAAAACCTTTTTAAAAAAAATTGGCGTTTATCGTGTAAAATCTAGATCTATGAAATCCTTTTTAAAAGAATTAGGGTTTATCAAGATTCGTTCGTTCTCCCACACTGGTAGGCTTCTATTTCAAAGATATAGTCTCACACAACCCCAGTTGGGATAGCTATGCAAACAAATACTTGCGTGATGGTCAGCGCCCTTGATTACTTCAACTTCAAGGCAGTGCGCCCAGCACAGGTAGGTAAATATAGACGCCTACGGCGGGGAACGAACTAGTTTGTTATAATAGCTTGTGGTAACAAGGGCCGTTAGTTTGTTATTTATTATATGCCTAGTTAGACTTACCTGGTCACCCCTATGGTTTTCCGAACACATTCCTCAGAGGGCCCTAAAAAAATTCAGAGCTCATTCCTCACTATAGTTTTCAGAACACATTCCTCACAGGGCCCTAAAAAATTTAGAGGTCATTCCTCACGTGGTCCTCAAAAATAATGCAGGTGAGGTGGGTGGTAAATGTTAAGGGTCGTTACTTGCATCTTCGTGTTGAATTGCAGCCCTGTTCCGGATTTTGCTTTGTTCTTGCCTGTACTACCCAGGGTTGCTCAAGGTCTTCTCAGGGGGCCAAGCTTCTGGGTTGGCAATAGGTCTTGTGATTTGTGCTTATGAGTAGTTGAGGGTAGGCTCTTAGAAATGGTGTCATGCAGGTTTACCATTTCTTATTCCCTCTTGATCAATCTACTATGAACATTTTTGTGGCTATAATAACTCATATAAGGGTGTTTTTATTACCAAACATTTTTGTGGCAGCTGCTCATATTAGCTTGTTTTTTTATTTCAGGCTGAGAGATTGCAGCCCAACTAATGGAATTGAAATGGTAAGGATGTTCATGTCAAGTGAATTAAATTGAAATCATAACAGCATTCCTTATCAAAATTCTTTGGAAAGCTAATAGAGTAGATGTCAATTGCAAAACATATGCCAACAAATGTTTTTGCTATGTTGTAACTTTGAATGTCAAATGTTATGCTATAGTTGTTGTTGTGGTGTGTATAGGGCAATACACTTAACAGTCTCTATTTCAGTTTATTTAACTATTCAAAAAATGATGTTTGAAAAACACACACTTTTATTGAATTCATGTGATATTTAATTTCTACTTTAGTTTTATCAAAATAATTCAAGTACTTTTCATGTTCTACCAAAATAAGCTCAAAAAAAGTTGTGTTTCATTAATGGTATGTTAAACAATAAATTTTTGAAGAACATGTGATTTTTGTATGAGATTTTCAAATATAATGTCCAATTTTTATTTTAATATATTATAATGATGAGTTTTAGATGGGTAATTTGTATTTCAAATTAATTTACATCCATTTTCACATCATTGTATGATATATAATTGTAAATTGAACTATACTATTATGAAGAGTTTCCCCCCCTTCTTTTTTTCTTTTATATGGGAAGATTGTTTTAATTTTTAATTGTAATGATCCTTGTTTTTTTTTTTTGATGCATTTTTTGTGTTTCAAGTTAATATAAATACATATTGAATTTTTTTATCCTCTAGACATGCATTTTTAAATTTATTTTGTATTTTATAATATCTTATTTTACAAATCTTTGGGATTTCCATCAAATATTTAAATGACAAATTTTCAACTAATTTATATCTATAATATGATGTATTTTAAATTAATTTAAGAGCTTACATTTTAAAACTTAATAGTGTATTTTATTTTCCATGTTACAACTACATGTTAAAATTCCATATAAATAATGATAATGAACTCTCAAAAGTTGAACATTTATACAAACACTTTTGACATTTTCATAATTGCTTTTAAAGGTTTTTGCCCTTTGTTTAGTATTTAATTTTGAGTTTCACATTTTAAAATTTGATGCTTGTAGACACATATTTATATATATCAATAGCATTTAAAATTCTGTGTGTTTGATTAAGATGTACATCTAAATTACAAAACTAGTAAAAATTAAATATCTTAAAGAAAGTAATTTTTTATTTTTTATTTCTTTATATAAAACAAAAACTTTTAATTTATATGTTTTGTTATATTTAGTGTTTTATTTTGTACTATTTAATGTTTTAATTAAATGTTGTGTTGTTCGTATTTGGTTATAGGTGTAACTTTTTAGTTTAAAATAATGTAAGTACTTGGAAATTTGATGTTTGACAGAGAAGTGAATGTTTAAAAAAATGGTGTATTGTGTTTGTATGATGTTGTAATTTTATATTATATATTAAAACTATGTTAGTTTATTAAAAGAATGTGTGAATTTTAGTTGAATTTTCAATTAATTCTGTTGTGATTTTGTATTGTATATTGTGTATTTTTAATTAATTTAAATAAGTGTAATTTAAATAAGTGTATAGAGTTTGTGCATTTTAAAATGATTTAAATATATTGAAATTCAATAAATGTATTTGATTGTATCACATTTAAATTTTATAATTTTAAATTGCATATTATGCCATGCCCTCACCAAGGAGATTTTTCATGAAATATCTAGATATAATAAATTGACAATTTATGTTTTACAATACTATAAGATAATGAAATTACTTGGAAATTTGATGTTTGAGAGACATGGACCCTTTAAACAAAAAAAAATTAGTGTTTGTATGATATTATAATTTTATATTGTATATTAGACTATATTTGTTTATAAAAAAAGGATGTGTCATTTTTTCTTGAAATGTTTAAATTTTTAATGAATGGTGTTGCTATTTTTGTAGGGGATATTATATATATTTTGAATTAAATTGAATAGTTGTGTGAAATTTGTGTATTTTAAAATAATTTAAATACACATTGAAATTCCATGTTTGGGGGAGTGAGTTGTTAATTAAAATGTGTTTTGATTTTATGACATTTAATTCTATAATTTTAAATTGCATATCCACCTATACTTTAAGTGGTACTTTAAGATTTTTACTGAAATGTTTAGATATAATTAAAAAAAATGTGTATTGTGTTTGTATTGTATTATAATTTTACATTGTATGTTAAACTATATTTGTTTATAAAAAAAAAATGTGGAATATTTTCTTAGAATGTTCAAATTTTTAATTAATTCTCTTGTTATTTATGTGTGGAGTATTAATTGTATTTTGAATTAATTTGATTACTCTTGTAAAATCTTTGTATTTTAAAATAATTTTTGAAAGATGATGTTTTGGTAAAGTGACTTGTAAAAAAAAAATTGTATTTGATTGTATGACATTTAATTGTATAATTTTAAATTGCATATCCAACTATCTTTTCCCCAATAATTTCTCTTCTTTCCATTAAATGTTTACATATAATAACTCTTTGTTCCACAATAGTTTAAAATAATGACAGTACTGGGAAATTTGATGTTTTAGACCCATAAGAGGTGGAGTATTAATTGTATTCTGAATTAATTTGATTACTTGTGTAAAATCTGTGTATTTTAAAATAATTTTTGAAAGATGATGTTTTGATAAAGTGACTTGTAAAAAAAAAATTGTATTTGATTGTATGACATTTAATTGTATAATTTTAAATTGCATATTCAACTATCTTTTCCCCAATAATTTCTCTTCTTTCCATTAAATGTTTACATATAATAGCTCTTTGTTCCACAATAGTTTAAAATAATGAGAGTACCTGGAAATTTGATGTTTTAGACCCATAAGATTTAAAAATTTTGTATTGTGTTTGTATGATATTATAATTTGATATTGTATATTAAACTATATGTTTTAAAAAAAAATGCTCGATTTTTTTTTGAAATGTTTAAATTTTTAATTAATTCTCTAGTGATTTTTTTATGTCATCTTATATGTATTTTGAATTAATTTCAACTTAAAGTTTAAAATACATTGAAATTTTATGTTTTGGGGGATCGAATTGTGAAAAAAAAGTTTAGATATAATAAATTAGCAATGTGTGTTTTACAAATGTTTAAAATAATGCAATTACTTGGAATTTAGAGAAATGAACATTTAAAAAAATTGTATTGTATTTGTATGATATCATGATTTTTATTGTATATTAAACTACTTTTGTTTATAAAAAGAATGGGTGAATTTTTCTTCAAATGTTTAAAGTTTTAATTTATTGTACTCTCATTTTTGTATGCTATATTATATTTACTTTGAATTAATTTGAATACACTTGTGTAGGATTTGTGTATTTTAAAATAATACAAATAAATTGAAATTTGATGTTTTTGGGAGTGACTTGTAAAAAACAAAAATTCATTTGATTGTATGACATTCAATTCTATAATTTAAAATTACATATTCATTTATGCTTACCCCAATAGTTTCGGATCTTTTCATGAAATTTTTAGATACAATAAATTAATGCTTTCTATTTTACAATAGTTTAGATTAATGTAAGTACTTAGAAATTTGATGTTTGAAAGACTTAAAATTTTAAAAATTTGTATTTTATTTGTATGATATTATAAGTTTATATTGTGTATTTCACTGTATTTCTTTATAATAAAGAAATGTGTGAGTTTTTATTGACATGTTTTAATTTTTAATTAATTATGTCGGGGAGTCTTGTATTCTATATTATATGTGTTTTGAATTAAGTTGAATACATGTGTGTAGAATTTGTGTATTTTAAAATAATTTAAATACATTGAAATTTGATGTGTAAGGGAGTGACTAGAAAATAAAATAAAAATGTATTTGATTGTGACACATTTAATTCTATACTTTTAAATTGATGCTTTCCCCAATGCTTTCCCTTTTTTCATGAAATTTTTAGATATAATAAATGTATAATTTGATTTTTTTTTTAATTAAAATTATTTGTTTGTACATATTAATGACCATTGTTTTATCCCCTCATGGAGGTGGATATCAAGAGTAACCATAAGGTTGGGAGGCGGATATCAAGAGTAACCATAAGGTTGGGAGGCTAGCTCACCACCTCATTGCTTCATATCTCAATTCAAGAGGGTTGGTGGGGTGGCCAACCCACCCTATTCACCATACATGTGAGCATTTGTGGTTAAGTTGAAGAATATGGAAAGTCTTCACTCTAGTCTCTATCAACTTGTTTTATGACGTCTTACATACTTCCCTCCTAATAGGTGGGACTATTTGTGGGGTCTTGCAACATCGAGGGGTTTGTGCACAACAAATTTCATGTAGCCATTAGGAATTGGTTTGGTTTTGTTTGTTCTTTGGACTAGTCTATGGATTAGTAGTTTGGTGCTAGAAATGGCCAATTAATGGGTAACTTTAGAGACTTCTCATTGAAAATTGTGGCTTCCTCTAGAGTTGGTGTTGTTGTTGTTGTTTTTAGGTGGCCCTCTTCGAGTTTGGAGTTAGTGAATATAACTATCCTTTTAGTGCACACATTTCTATTGGTATTGATTTTAGTGCTTTACTCCTTGTATTACCCTTCCTTTTGGCCTCCTCCACAGTGTTAATTTGTGTTGTCCTTACAACATTTAGATATCCCCCCCAATATTTGTGATGATATTGGCCATCTCTCTACCCTTAATTTTGAAAGTAGAAGTTTCTTATTAAAATCTAATTTTATCGTAAGCTTGTAAGTAATATATAGTTGAATTTGTTTATTTTTTTAAAGTGAAGTTATAGAGATTTGTGTTAAAAAAAATACATATTGTAAGGCCAAAACCTTTACATTTTCCACTCTTCCTTATGCTTTTGAGATTGACCACAGCCCCAACCCTCCAACTAGTTCCCCATCAAACAAATACTTCAATCCCTTCCCACCTAAATATTCTTCACAAAAACCCCAAACTATCAACATATTTACATTCCATTTTCCCTTGTATTTCTATTTTGATCTAGAATGAATTCTTGTGTTTCTTGGAGAATTATTTTTTTTCTTCCTTTCTTCCCAACTGGAATGCAACGGACATTTTCTGCAAATTCCCTAGTGGTTATTCCTTAAATGCAAGGTACTTTTAGGTATTTTTTTTCAAATATTTCCCCTCCGCCTTATGTGCTGGATAATTTTCATTTTCACCAAGACAGGTAATCCATTCTCCACGAGGGGTTTTTTGTTTTTCTACGAAAGTTTCATTCAAGGAATCCTCACTAGCAAGTGGAGGATCCACATTGGCAAGCAAATTTCGGTTCTTAAATTTTTTTGGGGCCACTTCATTTTCTTGCACTCAATGTGCTTCTTTCATGTCTTCTCGTTCTTTCTTTCTCTCAAGGTCTTCTTCTTTAAATATCATATGGTGGTAACCTTGTGCACCTTCCCACCATTTGGGCCTTTGGGGTTTTTTTTCTTTATTCCGAGGATTCTTGGGGCAATTTTTAATTACATGTGGTGTTTCATAGCATTCTCTACATCGAAATGAGATGTTCCCATAATCGAGCTTTTGGAACCAAACATGGTTTGGAGCCATCAAATAAAGCTCTCCCCTAAAAACCCTTGTTGAATTCCATCCCCACACAAATTCTAGCTTTGCATTTTTGTTTTTTATTTTTATTTTTATTTTATTTTTATTTTTTTAAAGTAGGCTAATTTCTATTATAGTACAAAAAACAAAATTACAGAGAGGCGAACCTCGGACTGCATCCTTTTGCAGTGATGGGATTTACATCAGTATGTGCCATGACTTGCTTGCCTGTAACAAAACCTAACAGAGAAGAACATAGAGCAGAAATCCATCTATAATCCAGAGTACAGAGATATAGTTTAGCCGCGAAGGCGTTGACCGACACTGTATAATAAACCCGAGACTTAGAAACCACCATTGACATAGTAGGTAGAAGCATAAAAAGAAACCAGAGGCTGTGCATCCATTTCTGGTGCATCAGCTTTACATATCAGAAGAGAGAGGAAGAAGCCATTGAACCCCAAAAGACAGAGCCAACCTTGAAGACTAGAAACCCAGTGATGATGATCAGTCGTCCACCGAGGTTGAAGGAATTTCTTCCACCACCCGGCAGGAGTATGGGTCTGGCTCGCTTGAGTCGGTGTGGGGTGCATCATCCTCCGCTGGTGCACTTGGGCCTGCCCCTGCATCCACTGAAGATTTTGCTGCTTTGTGCGTCTCTGGTTCAGGAGCGGGAGGTTGAAGTGCTGGCAGCAGGGGAGGCTGGTCCGGAGGCGGAGCTGGCGGAGAGGGAGGCTGGTTTTCTGCAGAAGGACCGTGAGCTTCATGTTCACACTTATCAATCTTGAAGGATACATAAAAAGTATCTGAGTCCAGGAGAACAGGGAAGCTAAAGCGGGAAGAGGGGTGAAAACTGTGCTGACAGGGCCTGGACTGGGCAGACCCAGGGCGGCTTCCTCTGCGACGACGGGCGTTGTTGGCGTCATCGGATAGGGAGTCTGTGGAGCGAGGGACAGAGGTTCGGCTTCTCCCACCTCTCGACCCAGCGCGTCTGCAACTGGCGCGTAAACGTTCCGGCGACATCGCAATGAGGGGAGGGAGGGGAGATGAACGGACGGAGGCCCAAAAGAACAGGAGTGCTCGGGAGCTGAGGAGGTCCACTTAACACGGAGAATGTCAAACGGGGGCACGAGAAGCAGTTGGAAGGGGATGAGAAACAGAAGATGCAGCACCCAGCACGCAGGCCAGGATTTGCTTGGGGAGCTAGCAGAGTCGACGAGCTCCGGCAATGCTGCAGCCTCTCGGCTCAGGTAATGAAGCACGGAGAGCGGAGAGGGATTAACAGTGGACAGGGGGTTAACCTCTGAGCTGCCGGCAATGGAGACCTGCCACATTACAGGCACACAGTAAAACCAGAAAAGCCAAATGTAGATCAATACCTTGCCTCGAAGACCAGGTTTATAATGACGATGCCAACGGCGAGCCATGTGCGAGCCAGCTTCTGCAATGAATACCCAAGGTTGCAGAGGATTTGGTCTGATGCGAAGAGGAGATGCCTTAAACACCTTCGCGCGATGGTGGAATGATCCCGAAGCTCTCACCTGCCGGCATCTTAAATGCATGGTACTCGTGGCCGGTTTGGGCTGCCACTTACCCAGTGGACAGCCCACCGCCACCCTTTTAACGCCGTCTAACACCCCCATCCGGGGTGTTTTTTATTTTTATTAATAGGACGGCCACGATAGAATTTTCCCACCACGTTAGCAATGGAGGAAAGCTATGTGTGACTCCAAAAATCCAAGGAAAGGTTCGACATTCTTATCGAGACTAGGGTGGAAGAAATTTATTTTGTAAAAGGATCGAAAGTGGAACACCATCGCTGAATGGAGAGGCTAGTGCTCCCCCAAAACCATCTTGGAGCTTCACATGAAGCCTTCTTGTCTCCAATCATTTCAAAAACCAACGAGTGAAGAAACCTCGTGCCATAAAGTAAATATTCAACTCGTTCGTCGAAAGGGGATTCCATGTCTTAGAGACCCATTTAGGGAGATCGAAAAGGAGGGACAATAACCCATAAAACCTGCAAACCAAACCATTCCTCGAAAAATACTTTTTGTAGAAATTTTACCTGTAGAACAAACCGATATATGCAATGTCCTAAAGCATAATACTTATTCTACTTCTACAAAACATTAAGCGGAAGCATAATAGAATTCATGAGCAACATCAAGCAGAAACACGCATAACTCATCAAGAAAAATAATCACACATTAACACAAGATATATCGAGGGGAAAGCACCAGCGTAAAACCCCAACCATTTATTATCCATCAAGTGGAAATCCTCTTCAACATACAAAAAGAATTAGCTGAATAGCTATCCTGCGCTCTCTATACTCTCATGATCTTCAATGAGAAGATGAAAATAATGGACTACCTAGGCCTCAATATATAGGCCACAAGTCCTCCAATATCCTATAATAGATCCTTCTCCATGCAAGGAATACCTACTAGAAATATCCAAGCATATGATAGTACACTGTCCCACATCTGATCTCAGCTGGGTCTCTGACAGAACTGACATGCAACAGTTACCTATGAGTGAATCCTGAATTATCTAAAATAATAGTTGTCACATGCATGCAAACATGAACAAACTATATTTTATTATTTTAATACCCTGTTAAAATAATCTAATTGGACTTGACTAGTTAGAACTAAGTCCACTGATTCTCTCATTATAGAACTCATACTTCCTCAATCAATGGAAGAAATTAAGGATAAATTCCTGAATTTGTGGGACAACTCATGTGCATCCTCACAAAGACTTCAAATTCGAATTTCCTTAACTAATTAACTCAACTAAATTAATTAATTAATATTTCCTATTGCTGTTAAGACCATAATTAATTTTACCTCCTATAGATAGATTAGGGACTGTTATAAATAGGAAGGGACCCAGAAATGCTATTTTTAGCAAGTCTATTTTTAGCACATTCTAAATTGAACATTTCTTGGTGCACATTTTTCAACACTTTTCAGAGTCTAAAGCTTCCTCGTCGAGAAGAATGTAAAGGGAAAACTTATCTTGTATGAAATTCGAGAAGAGATAGCTTGATTTTTAACCGTACATACAAAAGAAAATATGTATTTGCCAAATCACGAGGATTCACCATTGAACTATCTCGAGAAAATCCATGCAAATAGAGCAAATATTGGGCGGCTACGGTTTTGGGTGAAACCCTAGCCGCCGCAATGGATTCGAGAGCTCTTTCCATCTCGAAAGATATATGAATATGATTATAGACAATATGTTCCTTTCCCTAATTAAATTCGTTTTTTAATATATGATAATGATGATTTTATTTGTTTTCGTGATAAGATTCAAAAATAGTTAGTTTATTTTGTTTGTGTGATTTTATATTATATAAAATATATATCAATAAAGATAGAGATGTGATCCTTTGACTTATGTTTGATTTTCAAAATTTAAAATAGATTATATATAACCTATTTAAAGTAAGCGATATTTAACAAGAGGTAGTTTTAATTTCTCTATTTATGTTTGAGGGACTTTTATTTACTTGTGTTTATGAAAAATGCATGAAGTAAATGAGATGTATGGTAAAATTGAAGTAGCGCAATATTTTAAATACGTGTATAGTAGTAAAATGATTGACGTAAAAATTCACATTTATATGTATCTATATTTGTGCTAACATCACGATTTTTTTATTTTTTATTTTTTATTTTGTCAGGTGAGATGTATTACCACAAATTAAAGCTTTTACATCATACACATCTTTCTAGTCTCTTGACACAGAGACTCGACCATACCCAAAATAGTTCCCTATAGAGGGCCATATGTGAGCGACCATATCTCACATAACTAGACTTAAACATAAAAACATCTAAATGTTGCTCTATATTATCATGTCCATGAACACTAGATAGAGGGATTTTGTACTTTGCGTAAACAAACATCATAAACTTAGGAAGCGGGACGAGAGTTCGATCCATCTTTGGGAATAGGATATGTTGGTGTAGCCGGGGGTCTTAGTGTTGGTGGTTGAATCACAAGATGTGTTCCGATCTGTGCCAGGCTCGTGTTGATTGATTTCAACCTGCAATTAGAATGTGTGAGGTGGCAACGCATAAGATCGAGCTTCTATAGCAGATCCCTCCTTACATCTTGATTATCGAGGAGTTCGTGGCCCATAAGGAATTTCATTTGCCAATGGAGGTTAATCACTTGCATCTACTCATTCCCTCTCCTATTTGATTTCCTTGTATCTCTAATCCAACTATCCCACTGAGCTCTCACTTCTGTGTCAAAAAGAGACCTTCTCTGAGAGGATGCCTCACTTTCCAATATCGATAGTTCCTCCTCAATATCCTCAGTGATTTATTCAAGGAAGTCACCTACAAACACAACAACCCTATTCTGAAGCTGGGAATTACCACCATACGCTCTTCCCTTGTGATAGCTTGAGCCTCTCATGCGTCTTCTTCTCTCATGTGGCATAGTGAGAAATCCTCCAATCCTCTGATCATTCCAATGTCCATTATACTTTACCTTACATTCTATCTTGCTGTGAGAAAAGAAATCGTGTGCTCCTTCGAAGAGAGGATAACCACGTAAGGGAAATTTTGGTTATAACCCTAAATGTTTCACAATAGCAGAGGAAACTATGAAAAATGTAGGAAGAACAACTCTCAATGCCGCACTCTTTCTTTCAAACGTGGTTAGGGAATTCCCCGCCCTCGAATCAAACTCTACCACGTTATAATTAATTCCATAGAAACGCATGTGGGATTGGAAGAAAAGCGATGATAAGTATTGTAGCATGATTGATTGATGACGAGAGTAAAGAGAAAGGCGCTTATCTCTAGAAAGAGTTTTAGTTATTGGATGTCTACCTTTTTTGATATTTTTTCTTGTAAGTTTGTACAAAAGAAATCCAAATGTTATAGATGTGGATAGATTTCTCTGCGTGCTATTAAACTTCCATGTGAAATAAACGACTTGTTGTCTTTAGAGATAAGGATGTGAAAAACGAGACTTGTGCGAAATTGCACGCTAGATAGTAAATGCACAAGGCTATATATGAAGTTTCCTTTGAAAACATGGCTGGATTGTTGGACCAAATGCAACTTCTTAGGATTTTCAATGATACTGTTAGTGAATATGTTGTTTGCGCTTTCAATTTTTTATGCCATTTGTAAAGGAAACACCTTAAGCTTAGCCAACGAATGTGTAAGTGGAAATTTTGTTGGAATGTGGGTTGGATCCATACATTAACACGCAACTGAAGTGAGCTCGAAAACATGGGAAGTGAATTAGAGAGAGGGAGAGAGTCTTGGACCATGCTCTAGATAATGCAGGAGCACCTCGTTGAAGGGGATCATCATGATAGAGGGTCATTTGGTCTCTGAAAGTATTGAGGAGGAAATTTCAAGTGAACACTTTAATTTCATTTATTTTATTATTTTAATTTCTTAAAGTAGTAGTATTTAGGAAGATAAAAGTTGAATTAAATGAACTCTTGTAGTTAACTGTTTTGATTTATCATGTTATCCTTAACAAATCATAGCATAGGAAAAATAAACAATTTTAGAAATGAAAACAAGCCATTGAATGTAACTAACAGCAATTAAGAGAAAGTGTTTTCCAAAATCATTTAAAAGGAGACATAATGCATTGTAACACGTTCGAATTTTGGAAAGAGAAAAATAATAGAAATCTCCTAGCACACAGAAGTTATATTTGACATCCCACAGCTGTCCATCTACAGTGTTTTATGTTGATTTGCTTAACACAGTAAACACAAAATATTTTATTTCTATTCTACAGAACATACGTGTTTTTTCTATTTGCATTATCTTAACAGGACGACACACAACAAGAAAAGCCATGTTTTAAGACACCGATGACAAGAGCAAGCAAATAAACCAAGTTAACAAGGAGCGACCCTACGCCCGTTTTTGTCAGCACTAGACACAGTATAAGCGAGGGTCTCCAATACAAACCCACCTGCAATAATCCACCAAAACACCAAAACAGAGTGTCAGCGTTGCCTGGAAGGAAAGAAAGAATCGAGACATTCTTCAAATATGGCGGGCAACGAGGATTGCCTTTACATTGTTCAAAATTAAATACCAAACAAAGGGCTAAAAATTTTAAAAGCAATTATAAAAATGTCAAAAGTGTTTGATAAATGTTCAAATTTTGAAAGTAGTATTTGTACATACTTGTCAAAAATCAAAAATTAATTTGAAATTCCATTTTCTCATTGGCATTAACATATATCCAAACTTGAAACCTTGTAATATGGAATATAAAATAAGCTATTAATTTTTAAAATGTAAGAGTGAATTTTAAAATGCAAGCTCTCAAATTAATTTAAAATACATTATATTATAGATAAATTAGTTTAATTAAAAATTAAAAATTTAAGATTAAATATTTGATTTAAAGCCAAAAAAATTATAAATAAAATATACATAAAGTTAAAAATAAATTTAGAAATTCAATTGCTAAGGGCAAAATTATAAAATAAAATATCATAAAGTTAAAAATAAATTTAGAAATTCATTTCTAGAGGGCAAAAAAAATTAATCTATATTTAGATTAGCTTGAAACATAAAAAAATACATCCAAAAACATGAAGGATCATTATAATTAAAATTTTAAAAATTCATCCCATACCAAGAAACAAAGAAAGGACAAACCCTTGATAAAATTATAGTTCAATTTACAATTATATATCTCGATTCCAAATGGGATGTAAATTGATTTGAAATACAAATTCACCATATAAAACTCATCATTATAATATATTAAAACATAAATTTGATAACAATATAATCATTATATTTGAAAATTTCATACAAAAATCAAGTGTTTTTGAAAAAATCATAGTTTAACATACAATTAATGAAACACAATTTTTTTCAATTGTACCTGTGTAGAAAATCAAAAGTACTTAAATTGTTTTGATAAAACTAAATTAGAAATTAAATATCATATGAATGCCATAAAAGCATGAATTTATGAAACATCAATTTTTGAATAGTTAAATCAAATTAAATAGAGAATATTATGTGCATCACCTTATATACACAAACACAACAACAACCTAACATTTGAC
This sequence comes from Pinus taeda, assembly GCA_000404065.3. Taxonomy (NCBI): domain Eukaryota; kingdom Viridiplantae; phylum Streptophyta; class Pinopsida; order Pinales; family Pinaceae; genus Pinus; species Pinus taeda. The sequence goes on from APFE030524456.1 coordinate 37,893, forward strand.
ATTGACACTAACAAGAGACAAAACAACACAGCACATCACAACACAAATAACATTTGACATTGACACTAACAAGAGACAAAACAACACAGCACATCACAACACAAATATAGAGACTTAATCTTCTCTTTATAAAGTTCTAGTTTATTAAGTATAACATATTTTAACATGAGGTTGTATAAAGTTCACATATGTAATTTTATGAATGTCATTGAAGTATGTAAATGTATGTATAAGGATCAAATTTTAAGTAGCTGAATTGAAAATTAAATAGTACAAGTGTGCAAGTTATCAAACATTGAATTTTTTAAATGTGATTTTCATAAATGTAGTTGGCATGTAAAAATGTGGTTGTATACATTTTAGAACTTTGAAAATTAGTTTCTATTAAAAATGCAATTGTAGATTTATCAAACATGGAAATTTTTAAATGCAATTTCACAATTGTTATTATTTAAATGCATCTCCAATGCTTGGTAAGGTTTAAATTTTGAGATGGAAAATTTAAAATAAAGAGAACCCGTACACATCCAAGTTTTAAAATGAAAAAAATTAAATTTTGAAATGTGAGCTTCAAAATTAAATATATCAAAAATTTTTACATAAAGAGTGCAGTAATATCCTCTTAGCAATTTTATTTTAAAAATATTATGAAAAGAACACTTAATTAAAAAATGTCAGAAAATATTATTAATCTTTCAAGTTCAAAATAAATAATTTAAAAAATTGTTATTATAAAATGTTTTAAAACTATTACCAAAAGAACACTTAATTAGAAAAGGTAAGAAAATATTATTAATCTTTCAATTTCAAAATAAATAATTTAAAAAATTGTTATTATAAAAAGATGGCAGAAATAAATTTAAAATTGGAATTTAAAAAACCAAAGGCACAAAAAAATAATTCAAAAACTAAAAACTAAGCCACAAAGCATGAGAAACACAATAAAAACCAGACACTCCTCCATGATAGCTTTGGTCATGGCTATCCATGAAGGTTGGGAGAAGGGGCAACCCCTCTCAAAAAAGAAAATGTCTTATTATATTCCTATTATATAGTTTTACATCAACAATAATATAATTGTATTAATGAATTGCACATCATCTCCTTTCTACTCCTGTATGATTTGGACCTTCCATCAACCTCCCCTCTCAATGTAGTTTGTTTGGCACAATACCTTACTCTTGTAAAGAACATTTTCCATATATCTGTTTCATATCACAATAGAATTAAATATTTAGTAGCAATTTTATTGTGCATTAATAAAAACAAAAGCAATTGCTTAGATATTCTTTCAAATCTAACTCTTATCTTATTGATCTATATCATGAAGAGAATTACATTCTTGTGCACAACTTCCTTCTTACCTTCGAACTCCCAGAAAAGATGTTACTCATTTGTTAAACCATATTTCACCTCTCCTCGTCCATTATATCTCTATAAAATAAATACAAAATACAAATAACTAAATATTCTTTCAAATCCAATTCAAAATAAATAGAAGTAAAACACAATAGAAATTTACCCTCTATAAATTTCCCCACACATTTCACATGAAATCACAAGTAATAAACTTTAAAAGAAGGCTAATAGAAAGTCTTAAACAACTTAATATCCTCTCTTTTCCCCCACAATATCAGAAATAGGTTGCAATCCCACTAATATTAGGAGGCCTCTTTTCTGGCACACATCTACACCTCATACAAGTCACAACACAACAAAAATATTTGTTACCATATGTTTTGCAATTTTGCAATCAGCATCTACTCTATTACCTTTCCAAAGCATTTTCATTTACTCCCTTTTAGAGAATGTTATCAATGTTGATCTGGTTTCAATTTAATTGAGTTGACATGGACATCTTTGATGTCACTGCCATTTCAATTCTATTGGTTGGGCTGTAATTTCTGCCTGAAATAAAAAAACACACTCTTATGGGCTAGAGCCACAGAAATGCTCATAGTAGAGTGATCAAGAGAGAATAAAAAACTCAGTGACACCATTTCTAAGGGATTGATTTCCTACCCTAAACTACTAATAAGAACAAATCACAACACCTATTGCCGCAGAGAAAGCAAGGGCTTTGTCCCTCTAGCAAAACCTTGAGCAGCACTCGGCAGAAGCAGAGGAGGTTATTGCAGAGCCTATTACCTTACGGGGTGACAGAGGCAAAAACAAAACAAAAACCAGAACAGGGCCGCAGTTCAACACGAAGATGCCATGCCAAATTAGGTAGCGGCCCTTTTATTTGTATACCCTGTAACTTTTACCACCCCACCTCACCTTCATATTTTTTTAGGGCCCGGGGGGAATGAGTTCTGAAAGCTATAGATAAGTCTAATTAGGCATATATATTAAATAACAAACGAATGGCCCTTATTACCAGCCGCTATTATAACAAAACTGACCTATACTTAACTACGTGTGCTGGGCACATTTTTTTTAAGAAGTTTTCATTGATTTAACTTCTATCGGGTTTCTCCTAAAATCAAAAACAAAACAACCCATATTCGAAAATATAACCCTGCTCTATTAAAAACAAAAATTATAAAAAGAAAATAAACGTGTAATTAACCAAGAATATTGAACGCAAAGAAGCCTGGACAATTATCCCAGCTCTTAAATACAGTCTCAGAAATCCAAGGCATCAGAGATTACAGATTCTTTAAATTGGGTCTATGTTTACTTTACCTGTTGGAATACAAGGGAAAACTATAATGTATTTAAACCTTAGACCATTTTATTTATGAATAATTAACATAATAAATTGTGAATTAGGGAAGCTATAATTTAGATTCTCACCTGTAATAGCAAAACCCATAGCATGCATTCCACAATTATCAGCTCGATCTGTAATTCTGCCCCTGTAATGCAAACATAAAGCCAAACAAAGAGTATTAGCAAAACAAATGTGCATAGTAAAATGTTCCAAGCACACGCAGAATTAATTCATATGGTTCTTTACAAAGCCATCCTGAAATACAAATAAAGAATACAAGGGTGATTACCTTGTCCCCTCAGGATCCCATGTTCTCTTCTCTTGTCTCTAGCATCCTCCCTCTGAGCCCCAACCAACTACACCCAATCTTCTCCCTCTCTGCGACCAAAACAAAAATTCTAAAATAAAGGAAAAACAAAAACCCTGAAAGAGATAGACAAAAAAACAATTATTCAATTAAGCATGGCCATGCTTAGAAAAAAACAACCAAAAAAACCAATAAACAAGTGAAAAGAACCAAAAAAACAAGTGAAAACCTTTAACAAATTCGACTCTGATTTCTTCTGCCAGCCTACAAAGCCCGGCCATCTCCAATATCCTGCTCAGTCAACTAACAAATTAAATTCCAGACAGTGGTATGGGTGGGCGAATTGTGAAGCTCCACAATTAGCACCATCAGATGGAACAGTACCAGAGGTCAAGGCAAGGCATAATGAGGGAAGGTAAGGGATGGTAGAAAGCAAGGCCGACTCTCAAATGCCTGGCTCCTCTCTGCATTTATTTCCTGTCACAAGGACAGGATGTCCATCCTCGCCTCGCTTCATATGTACAGCCTCCCAAATGCAGCCGGCTTATACTAATTATATCGATATGGGATATTTATGTTTTAGGGATTCCAGTTCATATGGTTAAAGATTTTGGAATCGGACAAGCTGGCCGTGGTGAGGCGGTTAAATCATTCTCATAAAATTTGAAATGTGGCCGTTGAGTTTGAAATCCAAGTTTACCTACTCTCACAAATCTTGCTTTGATATTAATGTTTTAATTTCTTCCCCAATTATTATTATTATTTGTATATAATATGATAAAGGTAAAAAATTCTGGTTTATTTATTTTTAAAGATATAAACAAGTTAAAAAATATAATGTACTATATAAAATGGTTGCTTTAATAGAATAGCTTAATATTATATTGGTGGATTTTTATCTTTTTTTAGAGACTTGTATATATTAGGAATATTTGTTTGCATCATCAAGTTTATTTGCCACTAGTCAATTGCAACTCAGGTTTCACTTGCACATTAGTTGATTGCTCTCATGCCAAAAAATATTGCCACAAACTAACTTGCTCTCTATCAATATCACTCAAAATGCTAACAAGGTGCAATTGATCCAACGATCTAACCATCTCTTAAGAGGCACCTTCATACATAACCTTGTGCCTTTCCTCCCTACCTTGAGGAGACAAAATATTAGAATAGGCATACATCCAATACCTACAACCCTTTCTAGCTATAAATGTCTTTATTTTCCTTCCAATCGTCCATCAATCCCACTACAATACCATTCCTCTCACTTCTTCCATCTTCCACATACTTTTCCATGGAAAGAAGTATAGCATGGTGGCCTTTGACTAGAGGCCATGGTATTCCCTAATCACATTAGCGAAAGGAAACATGTTAATAATTCCTACATTGCTCCCAATTGTTAGGCTCTTGTGAAACATCTATTTTTGTCTTCTTTCAAGCATAAAACTTTTTTTCACTAACTCTAATAACATGCACACCAATACTGATTTTATCATTGATACACATTCTCTTTCCTCGGTAGCACTAGCAAGCACCATGACTCCATGCTTCCTTTCAAAGGAATTTGTACAAATGTGTAATCTCTATTTTATGTTCTTGAGTTTCTGTTTGGGAAGGAATACAAGAAATCACATGCATACCATGATTCCTTGCCTATATTCCTCTCCTAGACAATATTTCTAAACTATGGTATTGGGGCAAATCACCATCCTTTCTAGAACCGAGAATAATATGCTTTTAGATGGGCTAAAATATATTATTTCTATTGGCAAAAAATTCGGTCTCCCTCTTCTCTCCAAGAGTGGAGCCATTTCCTCAGAAATCATATCCCAACCTCAATCACATTGCTTTATGAATGTCACAATAAAACTCCATTACGTTCTTCCACATATTGTGACCTAACTCCTTAATGTTGCTTTAGTAGAGTTGGGACAAAGGCTATCTCAAGGATTCTAACATTCACTCAATGCATTGGAGAAATTTGAACAAACATTTCATCTTTTTAATAGTTGAGATATAGCACCCATCCATTTTGTGCATTTTTTGCACCTACCTACAAATACTTGTGTCACAACATTCCTCAAACAATATTCGTTCAAGGAATAATGGGAGGATACTAACCACCTCGCTATATTTGCTTTCATTTTTACCACACCTCTCCAAGAATACTTGGGAATGATGTTTACATTCTTAACACTGCTATGCACAGCTACAAAACTGTCAACAAGAGATTATGATGCACATGACACAAACACTGTCTTCCTTCTCTCAAATCGTGCGCACACTAGGTCTCCTTGTCGATATTTTCCACATCTCTATCAAGTGGTTATCTTAGATCTCCACACTCCTATCATTTCTCACGATCATAAATTTGAACAAAATAATTTCTATGTTATATCAAAGTTTAAAAATTCAATGTGTGCTCAAACTAATAAGCCCAATAAACACAACAAAGATAAACTATGAACGGCATGTAGCATCCTCTCTAAGGATGTCTCTAGTTACTTTTATATGCTAGTGCATCTTTCCTTAATCTTTGTTGATTTCTAGAGCTTGGTCCAAGTCTCTCTCTCTCTCTCTCTCTCTCTCAGTTACTTCCCATGTGTTCCAACTCACTTCAAGTGAGTTTTGCACTACTCCTAGTCAAGGAGGATCAGGTCGCTGGAGCAATCGTTACCCTATTTGCTTGCACGGGCCCACTAGAGAGAGTACTTCCGTAAGTGGAGTGCCTTCCTCTCACCCAGCGAAAAAAGAGAATGAGAAATTCTTGACGATGATACTACTTTTTGTTCGCCCATCAAGCAAGCAAGGATTTTCATATAAATACATATATATAGAGCAGGCCAATCCTTCTCTTTCCGGTATAATATGCCGCGACGCGAGACAGAGCGGAGCGAACAAAGTGGGTTCTGTAACCAACGATGTTGGAATTTTCTTATATGTTCATGCATGGACCCAACCCGCACTTATAAATTTTTGATGAACCATGATTCTTGCATGCAAGTTGTTGTTGCACTTCATGTTTTTCTAAAGGCATGCATGCACTAGGAACATTTGTTTGGATGTGCGAAACCTTGGTTCAATTTTCATCATCTTCGTCCAATAATCTTCTTGAAGCATCTATACTCCGCTACGTAACAATTAGAGTAGTGAATTCCAACAAAATTTCCACTTACACATTCACTGACTAAGATCAACGTGTTTCCTTTACAAAGGCGAGAAAATATTCAAAGCACAAACAACATGTTCACTAAAAATATCATTGAAAATGCTAAGAACTTGCATTTGATCGAGCAACCTAACCATGTTTTCAAAGGCAACTTCATATATAATCTTGTGCATTTACTATCTAGCCTGCAATTTTCCATAAGTCTCGTTTTTCATCTTCTTATCTCTCAAAGAAACAAATAGTTTATTTCATATGGAAGTTTAATAGCACATGTAGAGAAATCTCTCCACATCTACAACATTTGGATTTTTTTTGTACAAACTTACAAGACACAATATTAAAAAAGGTAGACATCCAATAACTAAAACTCTTTCTAGAGATAAACGCCTTTCTCTTTCCTCCAATCATCAATAAATCATGCTACAATATTTATCATCACGCTTCTTCCGTTCGAGCATGCATTTCTATGGAATGAATTATGACATGGTAGAGTTTGATTCAAGGGAAGGGAATTCCCTAACCACATTGGAAAGAAAAAGTGTGGCTTTAACAAATGTTCTTCCCACATTACTCGTAGTTTCCTCCGCTATCATGAGAAAAATATTTTTTCTTCCTTCAGAAATAATATTTGTTTTTGATAACTCTATTAGCATCCATAACTATACCAATTTGATCATTGGTACATATTATCTTTCGTTGAGATACCATCTTAGCACTAACAATCACCACGACTCAATGGGTATTCTCAAAGGGTTTTGTAGAAATGTGAAATTTCTATTTTTCATTCTTGGGTTTTAATCCGGGACAAAATAACAAAAAGCATACCCACTAAAGGATTCCTTGCCTCTCTCCCTATCCTAGAAAACATTTCTAAACAATGGGAGTGGAGGAAAATCACTTGGTTTTGTAAATCGAGGTATATGATTTTTTTTATGGGATATAAGACATTATTTTTGTTGGAAATAACTCGGATCTCCCTATTCTATCCAAGGGTCATGTTGCTTTCTTAGAAATCATATTTCTCCAAAGTATTCATTGTCGGCATGATTGCATCAATGTCTTTGCGGAGCGCCACAAGAATCCTATCGATATGGGTTCCAACCTCAATCACATGGCTTCGTGAATAAAAATAAAACTCCATCTAACTCACTAATGTCGTCTTTGTAGAGTTGGGACAAAGGCTCATTGAAGGATTCGAGCACTCACAAAGGCAATACTATTATGCTTTCTTTGTTCTTGGGTTGAGGAAAATTAAATGACATGTGATGAAATATTGTTTTATTTTCTAAAAAAGAAAATAAGAGTGAATGGGAATTTATGTTGGTATAATAAATCCTTTCAAAAGTATGTTAGGAGGCTAACATGAGAGATTGACCCCCAACACACACGAAAAAAACTGAAATTGGTTATGGCTAAAGAGGCAAAATAAAAAAGGAAGAAACCAATCGTCCTTGTGTGTTTACCTTGATCTTCTAAAAGACAGAGCACGAGAAAAAGATATGACTCGACAATGAATACATACCATAGTTATAAGTTATCACATTGGAAAGAAGTACCCTGTGGTGGAATCTATACAAGGTACTACAGGAGATAAATACAGTGTCATGGAAGCCATACGAGTGGGAGAAAAAGACTAGTAAACCCACAAAAAGTTTTCCAAGACACTGCAAAAGGTTGTGCAGGTAGAGAGTTGAAATTATCCTTCTTCCTTTGTGTGGGGCTTTTATTCCTCTCCCATAGCCATCTCCATCTCTTCTATGACTCATATGACATTGGTGAGAGAACCCAACTCAACATGAATGGATGTAACTTTCCATGACCATTGATACTATAACACACCATTTATTATATATAAACATGACTATAACACTCCCTCTCACCCATCATAATATATCGAGCTCTTGAAGGTGTTATCTATGAATTAACCCAACCTCGGAAGTTTGTTATGAATATGGCCTCACCAAAAATCCTTCTTTTCCAACATTTGCAGAAATAAAATTTAATGCCATGATCGCATCTAGCTTGTCGAGGGATTTTGAGCGACATAAATTCCATTTCAATCCGACTCTTAGATTGAAAGTTATGACCACTTGAAGTTAGGCCAATATCTCGATAACATATGGCATCCACATGTAATCGAAATGGCTCTTTGATGTCTGCACACACGATTTCGTGTCACGCCATCCCACCAAGGATGAGGTTCCACAATGTGACCACCAACGAAGACGAGGTGATTTTAAACACGAGTAGTATTCGGTTTCACACCTCGCCCCCCCATCTTAACTCTGAGTACACCAGGGGGACCTCATCATGTACATGGATCATTGATCTATCTCACGCCCCTATTGAGCACTCAAAAAGTAGCTCCGAGTTAAATAGCAGACCCACAACGAGGGTTTCCATGTTGAGCACCCCCCTTTAAAGCCACGGCGTACTAGGGGGCACCATGGTGATAGTGGGCCATTCAGTAGTATATGAACTTAAAACAATGTACTACATGAGCTTTTCTATAAATTTCATTTACTTTATCTCATTTTCATAAACATAAGTACAAGTCATTTAAACATAATAGATAAAATATAACTACAACATAATAGATAAAATATAACTACCTCTTTCAACATAGCTCATTTTAAATAAATTTATATATATCTCTAATTAAAAAAACTACAAATTATAATAAAATTATATTTTATTGTACAAATTGAAATTTTAAAATTAAATATCACATAATGCACATTCCCTATACTTAACCTCTCCAAATCAAAAATGTTTTTCATTTACTTTAAGATCTTGAGGTATACAGTGTTTATTTGCAGTTTACTGTTATTTTCTCTCTTCTTATTTCGGTTTCGGTTTATTTAGCTTTTTTTTAACCGGATCTATACCTTTCATTTCTGTGTATGCTCTTTGCCCTACGACTCTGTGCGATCTGGGCAAATCAGAAACAGAAAGGATGGATTTTTTCTCATGCATATACTCTTTTCCCTGCACCTTAGTGTGATCTCGGAAAATCAGAAACATTGAGAAAAATATTTATTTTTTTGGCTAAAGCTAAGTTTGAGCCACAAGGTTCAATTTTTTTTTAAAATATTTAGTTTTTTGGGTAAAGCTAACTTCGAGCCATAAGGTTCGTTTTCTTTGCATGTTCGTGTTGGGTTTTGTGTTTTGTGTTTTGTAGGGAAAAAGAGGTTTCTCAAGGCAAGCACGCAACCCAAAGCCCCCCCCCCCCCTCTCTCTCTCTCAATTTTTTTGTATAGATCAATTGGTTCAAAGCTTTTTTAAGAGAGTAGAGGCCTTGGGTTCAAATCTCCATTTTGTGGGGGCATTTTTTTTTCATTCCCGCACATTCGCGCACTTTGCCGGCAACTTCAACAATTTTTTTTTCAAAAGCCATAACTTCTTCATCCGGAAGCCTTTTCCAGAGCCGTTTTTTTTAAAACATCCTAATTTTTCGAGATCTATCCATTGGAACACTTACTTTCAGCATCTTCAGCTTCGGTTTTTTTATAATGGAAAGTCCATGCCAAGTCATTCTTGACATCACTAACTACTTCCAATGGGTATCCTACATGGAAGATTTACTTAGAAGTAAAGGTCTCTACAGAATAGCCACGGGCCAAGAGAAGAAACCAAAAGATGAAGACAAGGTTGCAAAATGGGAAAATAGACAAGATCAAGCACGAGGTTTGATAGGGATGTCTATTTCTCCTGATCCTAGATTCCATATTGCAGAACTTGATACTCCTCATGAAGCATTGGAACAAATCACTAAAGTTTTTGGGATTAAAAATGAAATTAGAGCCCATCAACTTGAAAATGAGTTGCTTACATTGGATCCTAATAATTTTTCTTGCATTGAAGATTTCTTGTCCAAATTCAAGACCCTTAGATATCTCTTGGAAGGTGTTAAGGTTAAGAAAAAAGATAGTAACCTTATTTATTCCATCCTTACTAAGTTGGGACCAGCCTACTCTGTATTTGTTTCCACCTTCCATTCTACAAGGGAAGCTTTCATTTGTCAAGGAAAAGACTACAAGGCCCCTTCCTTTGACTCTTTTTGTGATTCTTTAATAAGAGAACAAGAAAAACTCTTACACCTTGGTCTTCTTAATCTTGGAAACTCTTCCAAGAAAGCGTTAGCCGCCCAGCAGCAACCAAATTTAAAGAATCCTAAGAAGTCATATCCTAAAAAGAATGGTCCTAAACCAAACAAGGGTCATAAGCAAACTCAATCTCAAAATGAAAGATCATTTCAGCAAAATGATAAGACCAATAAAAACAAATGGAAGAAGACTGATAGACATTGTAACTTTTGTAATCGAGATGGCCACTTAGAATCTAAATGCTTCAAGAAGATGGAAGCCTTGGAAGCCGCAATGAAGAAACATAACATCCATGTGGAGCATTCTTCTACTTCAACTTCAACTTCAACTTCAGGAATGGCACTTTCTGCATGTCGTTGTCAATCATCTCAGTCTGGTTATGCATTAAATGTATCTTCTTCTGCTCATTCTCATGAGTGGCTCATTGATTCTGGAGCCTCTTATCACATGGCCAAAAACAAAGCCATGTTTTCTTCTTTACATGATTGTAACACCAAAAATATATATGTTGGTGATGATAGATCTCTTAATGTTGTAGGGACTGGAACTGTTCATCTAGACAATGGGCAGTTTAATGATGTATTATGTGTTCCAACCTTATCCTGCAACCTTCTATCTGTATATCAGATAACTCATTCAGGTGAAGGTAAAATTGTTGAATTTTCACCTCATGATGTTGTAATCAAGGATCTAAGAGATTCTAAACAGATTCTAGCTACTGGTATTGCTGATGATTCCACAAGGTTGTATAAGTTTCACAACTTTGGGTCATCAAATCTTCCTTCAGTATTTGTTGCTCATAATGATGAAGTGAGCAAACTTTGGCATGAGCGATTTGGTCACTTAAACTATCCCTCCCTTCAGCATCTATGTAAAGAAAATATGGTGACAGGTCTTCCTATGGTATCTTGCAGAGATGGTGTTTGTTCCGGATGTGTACTCGGAAAACATCATCGGGACAGTTTTGAAAAACGTGCCTCTTGGCACGCCTCAGCCCCTTTACAGCTTGTGCACAGTGGTTTATGTGGTCCACTTCCTGTTGCTTCATTCTCTGGCTGCAAGTATTTCTTAACTTTCATTGATGATTTCTCCAGACGCACTTGGGTATACTTCTTAAAACTCAAGAGCGAAGTATTTTAACACATTTTTGGCCTTCAAAGCCTTTGTTGAAAAACAATCTGGACATCAAATTCTTAAGCTAAGAACTGATAATGGTGGAGAATATGTTAAAAACACATTCATCAACTTTGGCACCGAAAA
>APFE030524459.1:0-22626 GCA_000404065.3 Pinus taeda
GGAATTGGATGATCTTTGGATCAATCCTACACCTCTCGACGAGAGGGATCCAATAAAAATATCAGCTGCCATAAATAAGCCGACCCACATGGAGTTTGGCCCTAGTTGCCAATTTAACATCTTTTTATAATTTAATGTAAAATAATTAATACATGACATAGAATTAAACAAGGATGCATAGCTTGGAGTACCTAAAGAGTTAATAAATTTGCTTTATACAAAAAAATTGATAAATTGATAAGTTACATTATTTTGAATTTTATTCATCCATGAGCTTATGATATATAATTAGTAAATTTGTTTTATACAGAAAATTGATAAATTAATAAGTTACATTATTTTGAATTTTTTCATCCACGAGCTTATGATATATAATTAATAAATTTACTTTATACAAAAAATTTGATAAATTGATAAATTACATTATTTTGAATTTTATTCATCCAGGAGCTTTGCTTCTCCTATCACTCACGGAGATTGTAAGATAATTATAATCGAAAAAACCCGCCTAGCTTGCATTTATATAACAAAGTAAAGTTAGATGGAAATTTAGATATTTGTCACAAGTTTTATATGATCAAATTATTAGGCTTAATTTTTAAGAATTTTTATCTAATTTAATAGACTTGAAGATTTGGATTTAAAAAAAAAAGTGAATAAAGTGTAAAGTGTAAATTTTATTTTTCTCGTTCAGATAAAATTGGTTCTCAACCCATTTTGGACACTTAGTATTACTACTTTCCTGGAAGCCTAGATACAACACTATTACAAATGTCAGTGAACAATGGTATGAAATCAAATATTACAATGTTAGTATAAAGTATTAAATCCACAATGATTTGCTATATAGATAGGGTGAGCAACTATTCTTTCAGCTTTATATTGAAAATCACCATTGTTGACTCGTGAATATCCAAATGGGAGTAGTAACAACGTGAAAATTTGGCAACAGTTATGAAAAAAACGAAAGGTGAGCTTCACCCTGATGCTATGCTATTCTCAACTTTAGACTTTCAAATACAAAGTGAAGTGAAATCTCACTTTAGACTCAAAATACAAAGTGAGTGAAACCTCAACTTAGACTTCAATACAAATGAAGTGAAATCTCCTGTCCTTCACTATAAGACGAATTAAAACCAATAAATATGTTTAAATTAATTTAAATATTTTAAAAATATAATTTCATTAGAATAAAAAACTTTAAAAAAACTTCATTCTTTTAATTAAAAAACAAAATAATACCTAATCAATATAAAACTAAATACTTAATATGATATTTACTTACATATAATACCTAATCAATATAAAACTAAATACTTAATATGATATTTACTACATATATATAATACCTGATCAATACCAAGCTAAATTCTTAATATCATACTTACTACCTATATAATAACTAAAAATTTCATCATTTAATATGAAAAAAATAATAAGTAACCTGACATAAAATTAAGTGATTAAAAATTTACATCTATATAAATTATATCCTTAAAAATTAAAACAAATAATAATAATTAATCATCTATACGTCACTTTTGAAAATTTAAAACAAATAATAATCACCTATACATCACTTTTAAGAAATTTAATGCTTTTTAGTTCTAATAAATATGAATTTAAGGTATCAATCATCTTTAATACATCACCTTATTAAATATTATTTATTGTATGGGTTAAATGCGATTGATTGGTTCTTGCCATATATAAATTTCACGGTATTCAAGTTAGTATGTGAGAACCGGTGGCCCCATGGAGATAGAAGCAGACCTTCTGGAATAGTGCTACATTATATTTAACACATATATGTCTATACATTGGAGGCAAGCATATCCAACTCCAAAGGCATATGGAATCTGAGACATCATATTCCTTCCATACATACAAAAACCAATCACCCTTATCCTGCAATATGCTACAAGCATCATCTTCACAGTGAACTCGCTTCTCATCCAATTCTCCGACCGTAATTATCATCACAGACTGGTGATTTGTGTGCGTTGAGTTGAGCTCAAATGGAAATGGATACGCCTATCTGGTAGGGAATCCATTTCCACTGCCATTGCAATTAATGTGGGGAATGCCAAACCTGAATGGTGCTTGTCATGTCAGGGAATTGGCCTGTGTCCACTTGAATCGTCATTTTCTTAATGGGGATTGCTCATACTCTCAGAATTCACGCTTATACCAGGCAGCAGCAACAAGCCTTATTGCAGAACGACTTCAAGATTGGCAGCTCTAAATCCGGGCATTTCTTCTGGTTGAAATTCAAGCCATTCGCCAAATGGCCCTTAAACTCACATTCCCATCAAAATACATCGCTATCACTAGCTTCAGTATTTAGAAACAAGAGGAGGAGGAGGAGCAATTGGGCATTTGTTCATGCCTGTGCTGCCACTACAACATTCCCTCCATTTGTGGCAGTATTAGCACGGATTTTAAAAAGCATACTAGTTGGTGGGGAGAAGGGGTATTATATCCTTAGAACAACAGGTAATAAATGGTTGGCAGGGCTGCAGGAGGGATACAACATGCTGAAGAAAGCAGAGCTAGCGAATGATGGAATTGGTGTGCTACAACAGTGGGGAGGGGGAGCAGAAGGTATCCGCATAGGAATGGCTCTGTTGAGCACCACCACTTCAATGGCGAAGGAGAGGATTAGCCCTGTTTTGGGGAGTTTAGGCGCAAATCCAACTTTCATGTCCGGTCTCTTGGCATGGGTACTCGCTCAAATGCTGAAAGTCGTGACTACTTTTGTGGTAGAAAGGAGATGGGACTTGAGAATGCTTGTGGGTTCAGGGGGCATGCCGTCATCTCATACCGCACTCTGCCTTGCACTTACAACTTCTGTCGCCCTCTGTGAAGGAGTCAGTGATTCTCTGTTTCCTGTTTGCCTGGGATTTAGCCTTATAGTCATGTACGATGCAGCTGGAGTAAGACGCCATGCAGGCATGCAGGCAGAGGTGAATCAATGCCCTAGCCCTGCACCTCTTTTTTGGTCAAATGCCAATAAAAGTATCATAAATGGTAAAACATTTGTATATTGTGAAATTTCTCTATGCACCTCAACATTTCTCTGGTAGTTTCAATTTTTTACAGCTTTGACCTTCTAAGTTACAAAGTCTTCAATCCCTAGGCCAATGACTGACAACCATTTATAGTTGTGAAATAAGAGTGCTTCTTCAAGTTATTTCTCAGCATGGATGATCAGAATTTATGTCCATGTTGTACGGGAAATAGCCTATAGTCCGATTACCTTGTCTCCAATACATTTCAAGCCTTTATCACCCGGGGAAATTGATTACACGCTCGTTCGGTCCTTGAACACTAAGAACTTTGTAATAGAGGCAACACCATTATGATTTGAAACATAACAAAATACATAAAGTTCCAAGAGACACAATTAATTTGACTGGGACAATAACTACTTCGATTTCCTATTTCTGTTTCTTCTGCAGCACTTTATATATTTTCACAGAAAGTAAAAAAGAAGAACCCTAATTTTTATTTATACAGGTCACAATTTGCCCGAATCTTCTAAAAAATATATATCCAGGAGAGTTGTATCCTATCCATGATTCCATCAGTATACAGTTGGTGCTCTTGTTGATGCACTGGGCAAATCATACATTGTGACTGTATAATATTAAGGCGGTGTGCATTTCATCAATTTTTTCCTGTTCCAGTTAAAATAACTTTCTTGGCTATATTTTTGGGCCTTTTAAGAATCTATGTCTGTGTTGCCTCTGACACGAGAGAGAGGAAAACGTTGCTGATCTGTATTACTTATCCACAGTAAATGATAAGGGAAATTTGTAATAGAAGGAATTTAAGGACAGGTTAGGGTATCGTGTAGTATTGATATGTTGTACTGTAACAATACACTAAAGGAGTCTGAATCTTTCTGTGTTGTTAACGCTGTTCTGTTTTGTACTAAGAGAAGTGAAGAGCTCTAAATCGTAGGTTGGGGGAAGTGTTCATAATTTTGTATGTGTAGCGCCCAAATATTACAATGTTTAGAGATAACCTTCTTTGTTAACGATAATAATGATGTTGGAGCATCTTTCTTTCCTTTCTGAGCATAAAGAGATACTAATGCATGCTCATATTGGATGTCTACTGTTATGTTTGCTTATATTAATGCCCCTCCCTCTCATGAGATCTGCGCAACTCTACTTATATTTAGTATAGTAACTTGCACTCATAAGTGCCAATCATCGAGGATTATAACTCCCCTATTCCTGGATTCTTCTAGTCTGTAAATTGGCTATAAAAAGGCTCTTAGATATTAGAGTAGGCTTTTGGTTTTTGGTGATCTGTTGCTAGTATGGAAGAGAGGCATTAGAGTAGTATTTTTGGTGAAATGTTATTGCAAGTACTCTGGAAGAGACCGGTTGGGAATAGCAATATTCACGTTGCCTTGGATTTGGCCAAGTTGACATCCATACCTTCTCAGCAAAGTTTCAGATTTTATGTTTTGAGGATTTGGGCCTGTTAGTCGTAGTTACTCTTGTTTTTTCTTCTGTTATGTAATATCCCCCAATTTTGTGAGCATGGGAGTCACTAAAGAATTTTGCCCAATTTTAGTAATATTAATTAAAAAGGGGCAAATATTATTGGAAAAAGGTTGCTAGTATTATTTTATTGGAGAATAGCGGCAAATTATTATTTTATTAAATGACGGCAAAAGTAACTTAGTGGAAAATGGCCCCCAGTAATAAAATAATATTAAGAAAGGAGTCTAGAGGCACGAGGATACATTAATAAATTATAAAAGGAGGATGGAATCATTTTGTGGATTATTTTTTGGCTATTACACTTCATATTTCATCTTCTCTTAGAGCTGTTTAGCACAAGAGCCAGAGTGCTGTTTAGTACTAGGAATCCCAAGTGGAATTCGACCCTCATTTCAGAGAACTTCTAGTGTCTCCCTAGTGAGGAAATTTGGGGAGCTCAATTCATAGCTTCCATTGGACATCATTGCAGGAGTTTATTCAGTAGTACATTTTTCTTGGGCGCAAAGGTATTTTATAGAGCACATTGTGGGAGCAAGTGTGGGTTAGAGGCTCCGAGATTTTGCAGGGAATTTTCTTATTGTTAGACCTGAATTTGGATAGCGATTTGCCGAGCTAGATTGGAGGCTATTATCTGGGTTGATTTTTGTATCTTTTAGCAAGGGCGCAAAAGCTAATGACCAAATGCTGCGCAGGGGTTTAGAGAAGTGGAATCGGGAGAAATAAGGGTTGGAGATAGGAGGTATTTCTCAGTAGAGAATTAAGCCATAGCTGGGAGAAATTTCTTGCTGTAGATTTGGGCATAGTTTAGCAGTTTCAAAACTGTGGGGCATTTTCTGGCTAGATTAGGCAATTCACACTTGTTGGGGATCACCGGGGGTCGGTGGATTTAGCCCAAACCCTTTCTGGGTTTTTGTGGGTTTATTAAGAGGAGTCTCATTTTACAGAATTTTCAGGGCGATATTCGAGCCCAAAATCCTCATTCTTATAGCAGGGCGTATTGCTTATTAACTGGTAAATTTGCATCACTTTGTGGATTCAGTTTTGGAGTTGGGCCAAACCCTTTCTGGGTATTTTTGGGTATGAGGAATGGAGCTCGTGTCTGCAATTTCAGGGTGATCTAGGCATTCTTCAGAGTAGAATCTTCAGTCCCATTCTAGCAACAACAATAGTAATTTCCTAGGTAGTACGTAGTTCCAGTTTGGGCCAGTATTTCGTCTAGATCAGAGTTGTCTCACCTGGGTTTTGCATAGCTTGCAGTAACATGGCCAGGTTGCATTTTCCTTACTCATTGTATTCATCATTCTCGAGATTAATAAAATGGCTCATTTATTCTGCTTATTTTCTATGGTGTTCTGATTTGGGTGCTTGGATTTTAATTTTAATTGTTGTTCCTAGTTCATGTTTTTGGTATTTACTGTTATTTTCCAATTAAGAATATTACATGTTATTAGTGCTATAGAATCTGCTATCAAATCCACTGCTGGAAAATTCTTTTAATTTTTTTTAGTGTTGAATTTGTTGTTGTTGGTTTTAATGATTATTACTGGTGTTTTTTGTTTCTCTTATTTGCTGATTTTCATACCATCAATTTTCAAATTATAAAAAAAGTAAATATATTAGATTCCAAGTTTTGGCTCATAACAATGGTATGAGAGCCGCTTTCCTGGGTTGATGGTTGGATGACAACAATGGATTCTTTTTCAGCTTCCCCTGGGGAAGATCATTAAAAGTTAGAGATTGCGTTGTCGGTGGAACAAGCCACAAGGACTCCGTTGGATGGGATAAGGGACACCATGGAACAAATGAATTAAGCTCTGCATAATTGCGACAATGGATAGAAAGGGAGCGGGAGATTAGAGTAGTAGTGAGGTTCAAGATCAACGAATTCTTCAAGATTGAAGAAGTGAGGCAAATTGACATGACAATAATTGAGGCCCTTTTTGCAAAGAATATTAATGGGAGGAGGGCCAACCATAGAATCATGGAAATCAAGACAATCAAGAAGGAAATTGAATCAGTCAGTGACTACTCGAGAAATTTTCCATTCCAAAGTTTAATGGGGTCAACGAAGAGACTAAACCAAGGGCTTAGGTAGGTAGCTATGATGTATTTTTTCAATTGATTCCTATGGAGGACTATAAAAAATTCTAATTTCCCACCCTACACCTAGAAGGATCTGCATTTTTGGTTGCAAATGAAGGAACTTGAAAGGGATGAAGGTGATCAACATGAAATAACTATGAATTTGTGACTACTTTCTATCAAAAACTTGGGGCTTATACCCAAGAAGATTAATTACTTCTTAGCCCTGAAAATGTGAAGTAGCAATGCACCATGACCTGCTATTCTAGAGAATTCTGTGAAGCCAACCTACTTGTAGATAAGATAATTGTATTATTGTCCGACAAATGACCACTAAAGTAGGTCAATGGGATTGTTTGGTACTATGATGTCCATACAAAGTGGGAGCACCAAGGTGGCTTCTAAAAGCAAGACACAGAAAGTAAAATAAAAGTCTAATCTAGATCTTGGTAATCCAATCCTAAAGATGGAGAGACGATACATAATAGAGATGTACAAGGTGAGTGGATATAGAACCTATGATACCAATGGTACAATCCTATCCTCGTCCATTGGTACTATCTTAACATCTGAGGCCAAATGGAGAAAGTTCAAAATATATGTTTGTCCAGAAGAGGAACTACGAGAGGAGCTAGACTAAGTGTTGTGCTGCTGCTTGGAAGGGAGAGCTTGTCACTGTGGTTTGGAAGATATCATCTGACTATTGATTTGTCTACTAATATGAATCATGGATTGTGTTACTCTTCTCCTTGGGGGGGTATTCACATGCATTTTGATGAGCAGGAGGGTTTTGATGGCATGGTATGAACTACTTGGGCAAATAACTTCATATGATTTGTGGGAATTTTCATGTTTTTCAAGGCAGTTGACACTTATCGAGGCATTGGTTAAACCTCTTGAAGCATTTTTGGGCTATTTGTGCACAGTGCACACATGGACCTCTTCTTGACATGCCACATGGAAGATTATGGGTTGCCCTCTTAATTGGTCATTTTATCATTATGAGCTGATTACCATCTAGTATGGGGGCCAACCCACACGTGGGAGCCTTATCACTACTGTGGGGTTGTCTTTGTAGCATATGATGATTTGGAGGGATCATCTAAGTGACTTGTCATGATATGGCACTCAATTAAAACAAGCATGATAATTTGGACCTAACTTAATGACACCACTTGAAGACTAATGAGCATGATAATGTGGACATAACTTAAGCACACCACATGAAGACTAATGAGCTGACTTTGAGGGCCAACCCCATGCATTTGGACGTCAATATGGATGTTTGGTGGTTTCGTGGCTATTTTTTAACATTGAGAGCCATCCCCATGCTTCATGGAGATCCCTTGACCTAAGATATAATCATAGGCACTCAATTTAGACCTATATTGAAGGTAGTGGAGCATCATATCACACCTCTTATGGATCTCTTTTGGAAAAGCTACACCATTTGGAGGATTTATGTCATCATTTTAGAGGATCGATTTGCATTTTGATGAGGTGGCTTGAGGATCTACATATCTTAGGGGCCTTCGGAGGCCAACTTGGTAGCTTGGTACATCATTCACCCTTATTTGGAGAAGAGGACCTCTCTTCAGGGGATTACTTCATCTTGTTAATTGTACCTATGGCTTCACCACTTTTATTTTATTGTTGTTTTAGAATTAGTTAGTTAAATTTACTTTTCTTAGGCTAGATCTAAAGAATCACATGAGATAATATTATTTTATTGTAAATGAAGTTTAGCATAATCATCTATATAAAGAGATGCACTTCTTCATTTGAACTCTTGGTTGGATTTTTTGGGAGCTCTCTCTCATTAGAGCTTAATTTACATATTTTTCTTGGAGCATTTATGGTGCAAGGATTTTTTTCTTTGTGGATGAATATTGGCAACTCTTGAAGCTCTTCCTACTTGGTTTTATTTTATTGCATGAAGATTAATGGTAGAATGTTTAGGTCTACTACAAGCCTTTCAAGACTAATCCATTGAAGGATAACTTTAATACTTGAAATGAAGAAGTTTAGGGTTTGTCCTCATTCTTCCTTTGTTGATTTGGTGAGTATTTGATACCATGCTTTGCTCTAAGTTGCATGGGATGCCAAATCATTTTGAAGTTTCCAAAATGGGTACTTTTAGAAACGTCACCTCCCAAAAATGGAAATGCTGGGTGAAACGTTAGGCCAAATGTCATATATATATATATATATATGTATATATATATATATATTATAATATATATATAGTAAATGAATAACACGTTATGTTGCAAGAAAAAAGGGAATAAGAACCATAGATGACAATTTAGAAGGAAAACCAAATCTATATTAATGCTCACAAATGTTTACATGATGGCTGAGTTTCGGAGTTTCGGGTATGGGTACGGCTTGAAACACTGGGTCCCTAGAAGTTTCGTGCAACATATGATTTGCTCTTCCTAATGGTTCCTTGGTTGAAGATTAAGTGATTTCATCAAGTCATGGTTGATTTTGGATGGTGAAGGTTGTCTTCCATTGAAGCCCCTAATTGTAGATTTTGAATTCATTTGTTAATATTAACTGGGTGGGGGATTATCTAGCCTTGTGGTTCTAGTCTCAAAACCCTAATTCTGGATGAAAATAGGCCAACTCCATGGAACTCACATTCTCATGCCCAAATCTTTAGTGAGTCCAAACCTTGTCCTCCCTTTGCGTGTCCAAATTTTCCTGCCCATGCCTTTGCCATGATTGGGATTTTTGGATAGCTTGTGCATAGTCCTCTGCTTGAGTGTGTTAGTTTTTGGTAGCATTGAAAGTGCTCTAGCCTTGAAAATTGGTGGAGAGGCTAAGGCACATGAGTTCTAAAGAACCCATAAACCGTTTGGTGAAATTCCACTCGGATTGTATTTTATTAAAATAATTAATATTTTTAATGGAGTTCCTAAGTTTAAACTTAGGGAAATTAAAATATTGATGGTTATTAATCAAAATATGGGTGATAATGATCTAGAAGGCAGATCAAGTCATGTTTTAATCTTAGCCATTGATTAGAGATTTAATCTCGACCGTTGAAGACTCAACAGGAAAAGTATGAAATGGAGGCTTGGGGTTCATTTGGAAACACACAGAGAGATTGAGGACATCGATTTTCTGAGGTGAGAAGTTCTCAGGAGGAAAATCGATTAGGGAGATCTTGTAGCTGAGGGGCAGAGAGAATCCAGGAGAAGGACTTTTCGGAAAATATAGAATAGAGAGGCGGAGAGAGCTTGTAGAGAGGCAGTGTAGTAGTCGGGAGAGTTGACGCAGAAAAGCTGCTTGTCACGCAAAATCTAGAACTACCGGAATAGCCAAAACTGTCGAGAACTGTCGGAACTACCGGGAGAGCTGACGCAGTAGTCGAGAGAGCTGACACAGAAACGCTGTTTTTCATGCAGAATCCGGAACTGCCGGAATAGCCGGGAGAGTTGACGCAGAGGGCAGAGAAGGTGATGCAGGGCTGACATAGAGCCAACGCAGAAATAGCCAGGGTTAGCCAGTCTTGTGCTGGATCAGTTGAAATTCTGCTGGGTGAAGTGACGTAAAACTCACTCAGATTTTTCGCCAATATTTTTCTTTGTAAAGGATTGCTAGATGAGCATCCTAGATTTGTATCTAGATATTTCTCCTGCATAATAATAAACTCTTAGAGCTGCTGCACCGGTTTTGCCGTATTGGGTTTTTTTGGGGACTATTGTGTCCAAAAATAAGTGTGTCCTATGTATCTTGTTCTTTGCTCTGTTTTTTGTTTCATGATATCAAATATTTAATTAGTGTAGGTTGCAGAAGTAATTTGCTTCAATGTTTAGGAGAATAACTTGATGAATGTAAGTTAAAAATCAAGTAGGTGAAGTAGATTCAGATTTGCTGCAGTAGGGGTTCCTTCGAGTCTAGGAATTTTCACAGAGTGAGCCTGTGGTCACGACACCGTGTTGAGCTCATGACCTTGCTTACGATTCCATCTATTTGGTTGAAGGATAAGGGTTTCTTCCAACGTTCACTCCCACCACTATTTCAACCATGCACCTTCGTTTGTGAGCCTTCATGACTAAGCATAATGGTGCCTAAACCCTCAACTCGTGCCCATAGTGAACACTTGATAACTCCCCCTTCCCCTCCCTCTTTGCACCCACACCTCTCAGCTCCTCCCCTTTCCTTTACATAGTTGACACCCTCACCCATGACCTTTCTTAATCCCCTGTGCATAACCCCCTCCTTTCAGTCCCCTCTTGCTCCATTCTTTTCAAAAACTCCCTTGCTCCCCCATTTCATATACACGGTGAAAAAGGCAATTGTAGGTCCTTCAAATTTGCAGGTACCTCAATGGAGCAAGCCATGGGGAAGCAATCTACAGTTGAACAATCAATAGAGAGTAGTAATCTTAGTTCTAAGAACATAGAAACCCTCTCAATAGACCTAATCTTATGAGTTGCGCAAATTCATAGTCTCCTCTCATTGTTAGAACAAGGACAATAAGAAGTGCTCACCTGTTAATTTTCTCTTGAAACTCTGCAACTACTTAGATGAATTTCTAAAAACAAGGCAACTGAAAATTGAAACCAAATTTACTTTCACCAAGATACAAAGTTTCTTAGCAATTTATAAGCAACATAAAAACAACAAAGATAATAAAACACATGCACACAAATTGACATTCTTATTTACCAAGGAAACCCAAAAGGGAAAACTTGCTTTCTTTGTTGTGGTATTTTATTGATTGTTCTTGAGCAATTGGATCTATTACAATTCACACTGCTTTCTGTAGCCAACAATTTGTCTCTGAGAACACAATTGTTCTCCTGTTGAATAGCCTTGACTTGTCCTGAGAATCCATGATCCGTGCTCCTATTTCCTTGCACACTTCCTTCTATTTGCTAGTGCACAATTGGGCTCCTATTTTCTTGCGCAAATCTCCTATTTCCTTGCACACTTGTCGCCTCCTAAATCCTAGCGCACAAGCTCCTCAATTCTGTGCGCACACACACAAAGAATGATCTCTCAAGAATGAATGATCTTGTGCCTTCGTCCTTCGCTTTATAGATAGAATTTGTACCATAGTTCGATTTAGAAGTTTGAGTTGTTATTGCAAGTTAATTGAGAGTTCAACTTATTCTCTCTCTAATCAACACTGGAGTCTTAACTTGTTCTCTCTTCAATCAACACTGAAGACTTAGCTCGTTCTAACTGAACTTGTAACTGCCACCTCGTCCTATAGTTGAACTGAAGAAGACTCCATTTAACTGAAGCTCCAACACTATGCATGCAACCTTGATGACCTTTCCAATCAACTGGAAATCAAATCATTGTAATTGAAGTCTATCTCATGAACTCACACTCATGCTAGAGAAAGACAAATTCGTGGTCTTCACTAGCTAAGGCATAGGCTAGAAGACCTTCCATCGCTACATTTTCAACAACAACCTCTCACAAAGAGTTTCATATCCAAAGTCAAAAAATTGATCCCTCAAGAAGATTTTAAGTGAAAACAAAGTAGAAGATCTTCAAACATTGCATGATGCCTTAAATGTAGAAATTATGGACCTCAAGAACAAAGAGAAAGAGATTAGAACTCAATAGGCCACCTTTAAACAAGAAACTGAGACACATATCAATTCATGGGCACAAGTGGTTGGCAGGGATGATGCTCCCCCCCCCTCCTTGTAGCGATTGAAGAAATTGTACAACTACAAACTAAGCTCATTAAGGAGTGAGCTAGGCGAGAAAAACCTTAACATGAGAGGTCTTGCTTTACCTCATCCATCCTTGGACCCTACGGAGGTCGGGGCCATGTTTCTTTGAGTTACCTTGGACCTCCTTGATATTGCCATTGACAAAGCTTGGCTTGGCTTTGACTCCACTCTTTTCCTTCGCTTCAAGACTGCGACTGATTAGATTCATGCCCTTAAACCTAAGGGGAAGCTATTCTCTCTCCCTAGCAAGATTTTCCTTTATGAAGATCTCACTAGGTCTCAGGTTGCAAAGCTCAAACACTATAGGGAGTTGGTTATGGAAGCGTGACCAATAGGAAAATGGAGTCATTAGGAACTTCAAAATTGTCATTTAGGACTCCTCACCTAGATGGTGCCTCCAAATGACAGGCCTAGTGGGAGGGCCCAGGGGTTATAGGGTGTAGGCATATCCATCAACTATAGAAATGGAAATGGAAATGGATCTTTTTGATTATCATTGGGCAACGGGCTTGATTTATGATGCTCTTGGGTCATTGGAGTCTTGGCCATCCTCTTCATCATTGAGACCCCTGCTAGTCCTATCTGGAGTCTCTTAGATATTAAAGGTTATTCTTGGTTTTTGAGCTTGTAGACAAAAAACGAGGTGCTCAAGTGGTGTTAGAGGTTTTGGTGGAGTAGCTTCTCTAATTAGAGATTGCCTTTAGAGTAGAGTTTCTATTGTCATAGATGAGTTGGTCAGATTTATGTGGATTCAGATTAGTGGTTCTCTTTTGCCCAGAGACATTTATATTGCCATTTTCTACTTTCCCCCATCGCCATCACCATTTTCCATCCATTCTAATGGAGACCCCTACATAGATTTATACACTGACATCACCTTGTGTCTAGTGATTGGGGAGGTCATCCTCCTAGCTAACTTCAACTTCTGCTCTAGAGCTCCCTAGATCCCTCTCCCAAACTAATCCAAAGATGATTTTTGTATTCAAGATGTAGATCATGAGACAATGTGACTTCATAGGTTGTTAGATGATGCTTTGGGGCCCATTACACCATATAGTAGGCACCTTTTATAACTTGGAGAATCTTGTGAGTCACTGATAGTCTGATACTAAATGATCGACCTTGTTTCCCGGGCTGTAGCCCCTTCACATGCTTCCCACATAGCGAGGGAGCTAGTGTAGTTGACTATGTCATGACTAGCATAGACCTACTTCCTTGGGTGATCCTTCTCACTTCAAGTTGACTCGCCCTCCCCAACACACACACCCCACATTAGCCAGGCCCACCTTGGACCACTATTCTTTTTGATGATAGTGACCTAGCTATCTTTTCAACAAATCTCTGCTAGTTGCTCCCTCCTAAATCCATGTTCTCAACTCTTAACTCTGCATCCACTCAATATGGTTGTTTTTCCTTTGCCATTTGGGAAGCAATGTTTAAATCCTATCCCCACATCTCGTGGTCCACCTCTTTCCCCCAAAATTGGCTCATGCCTCCAAGAATCAATGGTATGATGCAGACTAAAAAGCTCCCCATTGCTAGCTTAGATATGCCTTCTCCCATGATTGTTGTTCCTTTTCTATCCTTAAAGTTTCCTATTGATGCTTCCTTAGCCACAAGAAACACCTCTTCATCTCATAGAGGAGATGCGAATTGCATGCATCCTTTCTCCATACCCCCAAAAACTTCTAGTAGATCTTCTTCCCTTGCCAGTCCCCCCCTGTTAGATCTTGATCTTGATTCCACCTTTTCTTATATCTCCACTCTATATGATGTCGTTGGACAGGCCTTGATCTGTTGATTTGGGGTAGCATCGGATGTGCTGTAGCCACGAAGATTGGTGGAGAGGCTAAGGCACATGAGATCTCCAATACCCAGAAAGGGTTTGGGCAGATTCTAAATAGTTTGGGAGATATTAAAATAATTAATATTTTTAATGAAGTTCCTAAGTCTAAACTTAGGGAAAATAAAATATTAGTGTGAATTAATATAAAACTGTGTTAGAATGGTCCAAAAGTCATGGATCAAGCCAGATCTTATCTTAGTCGTTGATTAGGGACTTAATTTCGGTCGTTGATTTGTCAACGAGAAAAGTATAAGAGGAGGCTTGAGGGTCACTTGGAGAACACACTGAGAGAGACCAGTCAGTTCAATTTCTAGAGCGGGTTAGCTAAGAAATTGAACCAGTGGTCTGGTGAGCAGTCAGGAGGCAGCAAGTACGGAGCAGAGAGGCGAGATCAACCACTGGAGATCAACGCTGAGGCAGGAGAGGCAGACGCAAGGCTTTTCAGGTAGATGCAGAGGCAACAAAAGACTGCGCAGTCACTAGCTAGGCCTACTTGGGTGACGCAGAGAGGCCCAGGGCTAACGCAATCAAGCAAGGGATGATGTAGAGGTTTTGAGAGCCACACAGAGGTCAGCCGGGCTAATGCTGGGATTGGGAGAAGTGCTGGAGAATTATTTCTCTCTGTGGGTAAGCCAGTTTGACACCCTGTTGTACTGAAGAATTGCTGAATAATAAAATCCTCCCTTGCTGCACTGGTTTTCCCACATTGGGTTTTTCCGCAAACTGTTGTCCAAAATATCTGTATCAATGTGTTAATGCTTGTGCATATGTTTGTTTCTGTATTACGGTATGATATCTGTAGCAGTATTTATTTTAATGTTTATTGAAGTAATTTCATAAATAACTTATTGTGGAATAAGTAGGAAAAATAAATCAGTTGCTGCAGTGATAGAATTTTCACATGGTATCAGAGCGAGTAATCAGAGACAGAAAGGGAAAGTTAGTTATGGGTCAAGACCACGATGCCGAGGCATCCACGTCAGGGGACTCACACAAATTTTCAGAAGATTGCACAAGGGAAAGAGATTTTGATTTCTCTATGTTGGTTTCCAGGCTGAAAGAAGAAGTGGCGTGTATTACTAGTGCTGCATCATCAAAAGTATGGTATATAGATAGTGGAGCTTCGTGGCATATGACGGGAATCAGGGACTGTTTCTTAGAATATTGAGAAGAGAAGATGAACTTTCAGAGTGATAGAATTTTCACATGGTATCAGAGCGAGTAATCAGAGACAGAAAGGGAAAGTTAGTTATGGGTCAAGACCACGATGCCGAGGCATCCACGTCAGGGGACTCACACAAATTTTCAGAAGATTGCACAAGGGAAAGAGATTTTGATTTCTCTATGTTGGTTTCCAGGCTGAAAGAAGAAGTGGCGTGTATTACTAGTGCTGCATCATCAAAAGTATGGTATATAGATAGTGGAGCTTCGTGGCATATGACGGGAATCAGGGACTGTTTCTTAGAATATTGAGAAGAGAAGATGAACTTTCAGATCACCATGGGGAACAAGGCAAAGTGTACTCCAGTAGGGAAGGGTACCATAGTTTTTCAAACAGAATCGAGAGAACGGTTCCATGCTACAAATGTGCTGCATGTTCCAGGATTGGGGATGAACTTGCTTTCCATGTCGCAACTACAAGGCAAGGGCTATGACGTCTACTTCATCAAGGAGAAGGTATACGTCAAACACCCGAGCTGGAAAAAGAAAGTGCAGATCGAGATCAAAAGTAATCGGTTGTATAGATTGCAAGTAGAATCACCAATGGCACTAATATGCAGTCATGGAGACAAGGATTTGAACGAACTATGGCACAGACAAATGGGTCACTGGCACCATGGAGCTCTGGGAATTCTCAAGAGCACTGTGATAGGAGTTCTGGATCTGAGTACGGAAGAGATGATGTATGCAGGGGATGTGCTCTAGGAAAGTATGCCAAGGCAACATTTCCTAGGAGCAAACACAGGGCCAAGAGTGTACTAGGATTGATACATTCTAATATCTATGGACCTATGTCCGTCAAAGCTCTCAGTGGTGCCGAGTATTTCCTTACCTTTATTGATGACCACTCAAAGAAAACTTGGATTTATTTTCTGAAAACCAAGGATGAGGTTTTTTGTCGATTCAAGGAGTTCAAGGCTCTGGTGGAGAATCTGACTGGGAAGAAAATAAAAGTTTTGTGCTCAGAATCCAGATAATGGTGAAGAATATGTCGATAAGGACTTCACTGATTTTTGCGCTAAGGAGGGTATCAGAAGAGAGTGGACAACTCCATATAATCTGGAACAGAATGGGGTAGCAGAAAGAAAGAACAGGACTATTGTAGAAGCAGCTAGGGCCATGATGTATGATTAGGATATGCCAAAATTCCTGTGGGCAAAAGCATGCATCACAACATTTTATGTTCAGAACAGGACTCCTCATTGGGTAGTGGGCAAGATTACTCCAGAGAAAGTCTTCACAGGGAAGATACCTGAAGTCAGTCATTTTAGGATATTTTGGAGTCTAGCATATTGCCACATACTCGAAAAAAAGAGGAAGAAGTTGGATCAGACTGTCGAAAAGGGATATCTGGTAGGATATAGCAAGAAGTTAGAACGCTAAGGCATACAAAATCTATCTTCCAGGGAGCAGGAAGGTAGTAGTACGACGAGATGTAAAGTTCATGGAGGATAGGGCTTTCAGAAGATCTCGCGAGATGCCTTTCGAGAAGCAGTTGAAAGAGGAGCCGTTGGTTAAGCCTCTTCAACCAACAGAAGTAAAGAATTCTTCTTCAGGGCAGGAAGACTCTTAGGATGAGGAGGAGGAGCAAACAAAAGTACTTGCTGGCAGAGGAAGAACTAGTAGGAAACTTCGTCAGATTCTGCAAGATGCAGAGGACTTCATCGGTGCGCCAAGAAACAATAAGAGGGAGCAAAAATAGCCAGATAGATATCAGGCATTAGTAGCTCAGGATGGAGAGCCTGCTAGTTTCAAGGAGGCAGCTCAACATTAGGTTTGGTGAGATGCAATGGTAGAGGAATACAACTCCATAATGGTAAACGATGTTTGGGAGGTGGTGCCAAGACCTTAAGATAGATCAGTGGTAGGTTCAAGATGGATCTACAAGATCAAATACGCTGCAGACGACAGTGTTGAGAAATACAAGGCCAGGTTTGTGGCTAAGGGTTATGCTCAAAAGGAAGGGATTGACTATGAGGAGACCTTTGCCCTGGTAGCCAGGTATACATCTATTAGGACTGTGATATCTCTTGCAGCCCAGATGGGATAGGAGATCCATCAGATGGATGTCAAAATGGCATTTTTGAACGTGGTAATAGAAGAGGAAGTATACATTGAACAACCAGGGGGTTTTGAAACTCATGAGAAGAAGTCTCATGTATGCAGATTGAATAAAGCCTTGTATGGACTGAAACAGGGACCGAGAGCATGGTATGGTCGAATAGATGGCTACTTGCAGAAGATGGGATTTGTCAAGAGTGACGCGGATCTGAATCTCTACTATCTGGTTATAGAGAACGAGATGCTAATCTTAGTATTGTATGTGGATGATCTCTTTCTGACAAGATCATCCAGACTCATTAGGGACTGCAAGAGGAATCTAGCCACAAAATTCGATATGAAGGATTTGGGATGAATGCACTACTTCCTAGGGTTGGAAGTTTGGCAGCAGAGGGGAGAAATCTTCCTCAGGCAAGGGAGGTATGCTACAAAAATACTGAAAAGATTCGGGATGGAGGACTGTAGGCCTATGGCTATGCCAATGATCACCAACTGGAAGAAGATTGATACATCGGAAGACAAGGATGTTGATCCCACCCTATACAGGTAGCTCATAGGGTCCCTGATGTATTTGGTCAATACCAGGCCAGACATTTGCTACGTTGTCAACACCCTCAGTCAGTTCATGGTGGAACCAAAGAGGGCGCATTAGGCAACAACCAAACATGTTCTCAGGTATTTACAGGGAACAATCGATTATGGACTCTTGTACACCAGGAGTAAGGATATCAGATTGAGTGGATTTACTGATGCATATTGGGCAGGAAGTTCAGTGGATCAGAAAAGTACCTCTGGGTACTATTTCAACATTGGATCAGGAATGACCTCCTGGTGCAGTAGGAAATAGAAGTCCGTGGCTCTGAGCTCATCTGAGGCAGAATATATCGCGGCAAGCACAACTTTGTGTGAGGTCATATGGCTTAGAAAACTGCTTGTGAACCTATTCAAAAGGAATATGGAGGCGACCAGGATCATGTGTGATAACCAGAGTTGCATCAAGCTCTCTAAGAATCTAGTGTTTCATGATAGGTCAAAGCATATTGATATCCGGTGTCACATTTTCAGGGATTGTGTCCAACGAGGAGTTGTCTAGTTGAGCTACACTCCTACATGAGAACAGGTGGCGGACATCCTCACCAAGGCCCTTGGAAAGACAAAATTTGACTACTTCAGGGAAAAAATGGGGATGGTAAAGAACCGTTTCAGTAGCAGAAATGGGAGAGATAACAAGAAGGATGCAGAGGGAGTTGCAGTGTTGGGAGAAAGGACCAACAACAACATAGATGCAGAGGGAGTTGTCGTATAGATGCAACAGTGGCAGTAGCAGAGCCATGGGCAACAGTACAGGATGCAGCAGTGCAGAGGATGTTGGGCAACAAGCCTAGCAACAACACAGGGACCGATGCCAGATGATCAGAGTGATGCTCAGTGAGGAGTATTACTAGAGCATAGTCCTCCCTAAGAGGGAGCGTTGATTTGGGGTAGCATCGGATGTGCTCTAGCCATGAAAATTGGTGGAGAGGCTAAGGCACATGAGATCTCCAGTACCGAGAAAGGGTTTGGGTAGATTCTAAACAGTTTGGGAGATATTAAAATAATTAATATTTTTAATGAAATCCCTAAGTCTAAACTTAGGGAAAATAAAATATTAATGTGAATTAATATAAAACTGTGTTAGAATGGTCTAAAAGTCATGGATCAAGCCAGACCTTATCTTAGCCTTTGATTAGGGACTTAATCTCGGCCGTTGATTTGTCAACGAGAAAAGTAGAAGAGGAGGCTTGAGAGTCACTTGGAGAACACACTGAGGGAGACCAGTCAGTTCAATTTCTGGAGTGGGGTTAGCTGAGAAATTGAACCAGTGGCCTGGTGAGTGGTCAGGAGGCAGCAAGTACGGAGCAAAGGGGTGGGATCAGCCACTGGAGATCAACGCTGAGGCAGGAGAGGTAGACGCAGGGCTTTTCAGGCAGACTGCGCAGTCACTAGTTGGGCCTGCGTGGGTGACACAGAGAGGCCCAGGGTTGACGCAGTCAAGCAGGGGCTGATGCAGAGGGTTTGAGAGCCACACAGAGGTTAGTCGGGCTGACGCTGGGATTGGGAGAAGTGTTGGAGAATTATTTCTCTCTGTGGGTAAGCTGGTTTGGCACCCTGTTGTATTGAAGAAGCGCTGAATAATAAAATCCTCCCTTGTCGCACCGATTTTCCCACATTGGGTTTTTCCAGGGACTGTTGTCCAAAATATCTGTGTCAATGTGTTAATGCTTGTGCATATGTTTGTTTCTGTATTACGGTGTGATATCTGCAACAATATTTATTTTAATTTTTATTGAAGTAA
This sequence comes from Pinus taeda, assembly GCA_000404065.3. Classification (NCBI taxonomy): domain Eukaryota; kingdom Viridiplantae; phylum Streptophyta; class Pinopsida; order Pinales; family Pinaceae; genus Pinus; species Pinus taeda. Next base: position 19,771 of record APFE030524459.1, read on the forward strand.
TTTCATAAATAACTTATTGTGGAATAAGTAGGAAAAATAAATTAGTTGCTGCAGTGATAGAAAAATAACTTGATCTTGATTCCATCTTTTCTTATATCTCCACTCTATATGATGTCGTTGGACATGCCTTGATCTAGGTCACCTCTACCCCCACTTCTTCCTATTTATTCTCATATTGAGATATTAAGGAGGTTGTCTGGGATATGAGTACCAACAAAGCGACAAATGAGGAAGGGTTCCAAGCAAAGTTCTTTTAGCACGGTCTTCATTCCTTGGACTTCTACTTAACCAACTTATTTAACAATGTTGTTTGTACATGATTTCGAAAAGCCTGGTCACATCACACTATTCACCTTGTTACTCCTCATGTCAACAATGGTACATACATGTTTTCTCTTTGCATTATCACCATTTTAAGCCCAAGGTCACAAGTCAAAATCCATATAAAAACCATGTAAGTCTTTGTATTTAGATGTCATTGCCCTTGTGGGAAATCAATGGTTGGACATGACTTGTTCTTTTTTGATAAGTCCTTGATCCCTTTGTCTTGTATAGGATCATAGGGTTTTGGATGGGTCTCATCGAGGCTCATGGTTTACACGAGTCCTGGATATGTAGGGGTGACCATTGGTTTATGGGCTAGTTTGACCAGCGTCAGGGTGCACCTATGTGTTACTGGATGGTTATGAATCATATAGTTTGTATGTGGCCTTGGCCTTGGTGTAATATTCCTCAGACAGTTTTCGACATCGCAGTCTCACAAATTCAACAATTTTACATTTCCCAAAATAGTTCACGTTTCTCAATGCATGTGGTCTCATAAGTCAAAAAGTCACTTGGTCTCAAAATGCTCAGAATTAAGAGAAGATGACATGCCATGTTGAAATTTTTTCTGAATGGTGGATGCATTATGTAGAAGCAGGTGGTACAATGTTGGTCTAGTGGCACGTTGGAGTTCCAAGTGGCAAAACATGGGTAGAACTTAACGAAAGTTTGCATGCAACATGTCAAAGGTGGTCTACAAAGTTAGTTGGACAAAATTCAGATGACAAATTATCTAGGTTCTCTAGGGCATTAGAGAACTCTATTTTGGGCATGAGGACATCATCATTCTGGCACATGGGGATGATTATGTGGCAACATAGGGACTATTCTAGCCAATGGGGCTAGTGGGATGTGGAATTATGGCAAAAAATGAAGGAAAAATGTTTAAGAGCATTGGAGAAAATGCAAAGGTGGCTAAATCGACGTCTTACTAGGCGTTATAGTTAAGGAAAGTGGTTGTTGGAGGTCAAAGGTAGGCGTTGCAAGGTCAAGAGTTGAATGGTGGGGGTTAAGAGGACCATTTGTTGGCTTATGGACACAAAAGTAGCCATTGTAACGTCAAAGAATCATCTTCTCAAGCGAAATGAACTTCTCAAGGACCAAATCGAACTGTATGGACCAAGTCAACAACCCTCAAGCTAGTTGTTTGGGTGGAACATTGAGCTTCTAAGTGGAACATTGAGCATCCAAGGGCCACTATTCTTCATTGCTTCATCTTTTGGGTCAATGAAAAAGGGAATGTTGGACTTCTAAGGGCCATGTGAGGCAAAACAAACCTCTTAAGTGGGAAAATCCTATGTAATAAAAGTATTTTATTAAATTTTTACTTATTTTCTGACATGTGGATGACAAGTCATATTTTCCTAGAGAGAGGTTCAACTAGTTGTTAAAAGAAAAATTATAAAGGCTAGCCCTCTAAACAAATTTTTTGATTTGTGATATCACTATCATGGCATAATTTAGAACTTTCATTTTTGTAAGTACTTTGTCTCTATTGCGTGGGTTGGTTATTTCTATTTTGTGTTTATTTGACATATGTTTTAATAGGGCTATAAATAAAATACTTTATAACTAGTATGGATTACACAACTTTTAGAGTGACAATCTGTTGAGAGGCTACATAGTGATGTGGAGAGGGTGGACTAGGCGCTAGTCTACTTCATCACTCTTGTTGTTGTGGAGCAAATCAAAATCAATGGTTGGACCAATTCTTATAGGGGGTACCTTCAATTGGGTGAAGATCCTTACATCACATAGTTGATTCGAATATTGGAGACATCTCACTAGAGGCCACTCTTAGTTGGATCCAAAACATTGTGGAGATTTTTAGACATAGGTGGGGTGCTGCACTCTCTTCGAGTTCAAATCCATTGCACTGTCCAAAGTGCATGTTCAACTTGAATGTGATTTTGATGGACAACCTAGTAATCTTGAAAGCAAGAAGTTGTGGTAAGGGTCAGTCTTTTCTCAACAACCAACATTTTCCTTAAAAATCCAAAAACATTTTTTTTAGTTAGTTTAATTTGCTGGCTTGTGCTTCAAGTATTTATCACAAATTAGCTAGTTAACCCTTGGGATTAGAGAAATAAAATTAGATCCAAGCCAATGGATCAATATACTTGTATTTGAGCTTTATTACACATTATCTTCACGGGTATATTCTGTGCTATTTTGCAGATCTGCAGTACATTATAGCTGTGACATAACAAATTTTGTAGAAAATGCAAGGTACAAGGGTCCTTTCAAGTAAGTATTATCATAAGCACCTTGCAGTTAGTTTCCAACTTGATTTTCCAAAATTATATCTTGGAATATCAACTTGGAATTAGTACTATGAAATAAACCATGAGGAGTAACTATAGATTTCGAATAAATAATATTTGTCAGGGCAGGTAGTAACTCCACAAATTTATTCATGTTATTCCTTCAAGTGGGTCTTTATTATATACATGAGGGAGACTGTTCACTTCATCTTCCGATGACTATTCATATTTCTTATTATTTATTTACATTAATTGTATTTGTTCACCC
>APFE030524468.1:0-11800 GCA_000404065.3 Pinus taeda
TTGGAATGTCAAAGTGTCTATAATCATGTTCTTTTCTTCTAAACAAATTTTGAGTTTAGAAATTTCTTCATAAAGATCTTCTTCATTTATAGCATCCAAGAAGTCATCATCTTCAAAAGCCATCAAAGTCTATTATCATTACCTTGATCATCTTCATCACTATTTGAAAGTCCATTACTATCTTCATGTGTATAATAGCTCTTCTTACTTACATTCTGTTTTCTGTTCCATCTGACAGGTTCCTTACCTTTGTCTAGTCTATCTTTATGAGGGCACTTTGCAGCATAGTGACCAACTCTTCCAAAAGCAAAGCATTTGAAAGGTAGCTTACCTCTGAATCTACCAATTCCCCATTGAAAGTTCTTGACAAAATTTGATTCTTCCTCTTATTCTGACATATGTCCCAACTCATAGTAATCTCCTTTTCTTGAAGCCTTGAATGCAGCTTCTTTCCTGTCTGATGGTCCTCCTTTTCTCATTTCGTAAGCAGTTAGAATTCCATGCAGCTGTGACATGGTAAGGTTCTGTAGATTCTACTTTTCTTCTATGGCAGAAACTTTTGAATCAAACTTGGGAGACAAAGATCTTAGAACCTTTTCAACCACAATAACTTCTTTTATTTCTTCACCCAAGTTTTCATACAATTTACGATCTCATCTATACGTAGGAAGTAGCTAGCCACACTTTCATAATTATGCATTCTGAGACTTTCATATTGAATTCTAAGAGTTTGTAATTTTGCTCATTTTACCTGTTCATCTCCTTCATAGCTTAGAATGATCTTGTCCCATATTTATTTTGCGCTTTTGAGCTGCATAACCTTGACGAATTCTGATTGAGATAGACTTCCTAATAGAGTATTGATAGATTTTGCATTTGTTTCATACTGCTTCTTACGCGCTGAATCTATAGGAGTTGTTGATGGAAATGTGTATCATGTTTCCACAATATCCCAAACTTATATACCAAGAGATTGAAGATAGGCAGTGATTCTTACCTTCCAATAGACGAAGTTGCTCCCATCAAAAATCGGGGGCCTCATAGATGCTTCCTTTTCATAGTAGCTCATGATGATAGATATTCCTTCAAGCGATCAAGCTTTTCCTGAAGGACCTGCTCTGATACCAATTTTTGGAAATAATATTGAGAGGGGGGGGTGATTCAGTATTATCAAATTCTTCCAATTTATACAAACATTTGTAGATTTGACTATTGAAACTTGCATATACCTTCCAGACTTATAATTTAAATTATTCTTTAGATGTTGGTCAATAATCTGTATGTCAGAACCATATAATAATGAACAGGAACACAAAAAAAAATAGATAGTCATACCAAAGAACACAAGATGTAAGGTGGAAACCCAATGTGGGTGAAAACCACCTACTGCAATATGTCTCTATATTCTTTCAATTAGAAACTTCTTTTTACAATGATTATGTACTTGTGTAGTCCTTTACCAGTACGTAGGTTGCAACCTACAGAGAGCTACAACTCTCTCTCGTTTTCCATCTTCTCCTAGAAGGGAGCTACAACCCCCTTAGCTCTTGTACTAGCTGAGATACTAGTACGTAGGTGCTGACCTACAGAAGGCTACAACCTTCTCTTTTCTTCCAGGGACCATGTTTCATAAATTTTCAAACTGGATCCATGAACATCAAACAGACATCAAGAATATGTGCATCAATCGATCTCCTTTCCACAAACAACTACTGAATCAACCAATAACTTCTCAGAATGTAGTAACCAGAAAACAACACCAATTCTAAACCTAGGACACTGCAGCAATAGACAAAAGCAGCTAAAATATTTTTCAAGAAATGTCCACAACTTCACCAATAGAAACCTGTAGATATCCACACTTCTGCTGTGTCAAACCTATGCACCTCTGCACCTGAGCTGTGTCTTGCTTGCGTACCTTCGCACCTGTGCTGTATCTAGCTTGTGCACCTTCGCACCTGAGCTGTCTATGGCCTGTGCACCTCCGCACCTGTGTTGTGTCTCGCCTACGGACCTCCGGATATAGACAATTTATCAGTCCTCAAATATACCCTTGACTATCAGATTCACAGATCTGATCATGCACCAAAGAGATCTCGACCATCAGTAGAATTGTCTTCTAATGCTTAGGTCTCTCCTTGATTCAGGTCTAGCTATAACTCACCAAAAGATCACCAGTATTTCAGATCTTGTTCTTCTTAAGATATTATACACATTTGTATTCAGCCAAATGATCTCCTTTCCTTTTTATAGCCTAGGCCTTACTCAAACCATGGTCCAAAACCATTGAGATCCAATACTAGGGACCCAAAACCTGGGTTCAATATTTTAGATGCAAAACCACGAACCAAAACCATAGGATCAAAAACGTCGGACTAAATACCAAGGACAAAACATAAGATTTTCCTCGTGCACACTTTTCTCTGCACGAAAGTCCGTGCACTTTAGGTTCACACCTTTTGTTCGGAACACCTGTGAACATGTCCACATATTTTCAACGATGCACCTGCAGAACCAACCAAGGACCGCAGCTTTATGATCAGGAACCTGCGGAGATCTCATTTTCTTCATTCTTTGAGTCTGATCATCAATTCTTTGCTACTGACCTGTTGCACTATGTCTTCTGTATATTTATCTAGTTATATAAGAGATTTGTTCTTCTATGAGTGGGTTACCATCAAGTACAATACATGCATCATAATGCTAACATTCCCCTAACTTGCCCTTTTTTATTTTGTCATTTAAGGTCTGGCTTTTCTTCGTTAATGCCTCTAACTTTTGTTCAAGGGTGTCTATCTTCTCATTGGCCATAGCTTGAGCTCTGGTTTGTACCATGCACAGATCTGGTGCACTTGTCGTTACTGTGGAAAAAAATTTGGGAGAACCTGAAATTTTGACACTGACAAGTGAATGGCACCTCCTTGCTTAGCTCGTCGACCTAATTCTTATAGGCAAAGTCTCCTATAAGCATCCTGGGAGGGTCTCATAATTTATTATTTATTAATTTTTTTTTTTTTTTTTTTTTTTTTTTTTTTTTTTTTTTTTATGTATTTAATTTAATCTTTTTTTACTCCGAAAGGAGTTTTACTCCTCGCTTAGGTGTACTACAGTAGCCGATTCCCAGAAAATTTAATTCTGCCCAATGTCCTTCAAGAATCATGCCCAGGTATAGGAGCCACAAAAATAATCAGATCTGTTGGCGAAACCCTCAACTGCAGAGTATGAGTAGGAATGTGGCAGTGATCGAACCCCTGTTGCTAAATATGAATGGTGGATCTGATAGTTGTGACTGCTACAGAACCTAAAGTGTTGGATCCAAATGGTAAATCTGATAGATCTGATTGGCGGATCTAATAGATATGAATGGCAGATCTAATAGATCTAAATGGAGGAACTAATTGTTGCATGATCTAGAGAGAGACAAGGGAACTATGGTCTTAAGGAGTGTCAGGTGCTACAGATCACAATATACATAAGGGTTTGATAGTAGTACTCGACCTAATATTTCAGGGCACTAACCAAGGAGGATCAACCATACCCTTAGCCACACAACCCAACTACCCTATCGTGCACGCGAGTAATCTCCCCGAGTGTTGTTCTTAGTGTAACATAGCAGCAAGATGGACGATGGTTTATCTATGGCAAGGTTTCAAGAGAGTCTAGGGTCTTCTGATATACCTAGAGGGTACTTGGAAGACAATTTGTGTGCGGTTCTGTCTAATGCACTACTACTCAAAGTGATATCGACAGGGGTTACAAGGGAGTCCAACAAGCGTGACCACATCTTGTATTTCCTGTGTGCATGCCTCCCCAAATCCGTAAGTTTATGCGCTCAACGATAAATCCTGTGGTTTAAAAATGCCAGAACATGTCTCTAGCCAAAAAAATCTACTAAAAATGGAGATCCCATCGGCCCTGGAAAGTTCTCTAATACCATTGTTATTCTCTTGACCTGCAAGAAGATACCAGAATACCAAATATGCGAATAAATATACCTAGAACAATAAGAAATAACAACATGTATTTTATTGTTAAGAAAGGAAAGCAATGTTCACTTGCCTCCTCGAGGGGGCAACCTCTAATAGAGCTAGGCTCAATTAGAAAATAAGACATGATGCTCCTCAAGGGGAGTCTCTATCCTTTATATAGGATTCATACATGCAATACCATGGGTCAGTAACATGGTTCTTATTAATGCCATCTATCTAATACCATGGCCCATTTGCAACCAACTGTGGTCCCTTCTTTAAATGTGAGTCAACCACTTACAATTATTAATATGGGCTTTATTGACTCTTTAACTAACTACAACTATGACTTGACCTTATTACATAAATAAGGGGGTTAGGGTTGGAACCTAACAGGTTGGGAACTAACCCAAGAGCTTTAGCCCTCTGAGTTAGGTCAGTGTTGGCTCAAAACAAAACTCATTTTTATTATCAAAACAATTGATTACATCAAAAAGAGTCACAAGTCTTGCAACTAGAAAATAGAGTAGAGTTTTACAATCAAAAATCCGCATCCTACTGAGGTCCTAGGCCTCTCTACTTATACATCTAAAGTCTCCAATGAATTCCTTAAAATTAGTGAGGCTTTGCTCCCAAACTCAAGATAAATTGGTGCTTTGTCTTAACTTGTTGGGTTGCCTTCTAGTCCTCGTGATTTCATGAGTATCCATGGAGAGAAAATCCAAAATAAACTATTTTACATGCAAGATTTCACTTCAAAATTTTCACCTCGGTGCCAGTGCATCTGTTTATGGATTTTCTTGCACTGCCAGTGCGAGGGCCTAATTGACAGTAGGGTGAGAAATGCGAGTCCAATGGGTGAAACCCACGTTGGTCACCCATGATATGAAATTTTTGTAAGTCTTCCTTTCATCCTACCCTATGGATGAAAATTCATAAAATGACTACCAAAATGTAGGGAAGGGAAAAATATTTTACCTGCAACAAGTGACTCGATGAATGGTGTCCCTGATTGTGTTAGAAAAATTATATATATGATAGAGAAATGCAAGACATACAATATGCGGAAAAACACAAACACATAAAACTAGAGAGACAGATATACGTGGTTCACCCAGCTTGGGCTACATCCACCCCGAATAGCCAGCCCTTACTTTATATTACCCATCAAAAAGAAGAGACACAACCTACAACAGATTTGCTATAATATCCTCTGTTTTCTCTCACAATCTCACCTCTTTGTTTCTCGCTCGAAGAATACACATCTATTACACAGCCTCAATACAATTCCCTCATACAAAGAGAGGGGTTTCCTTCGAGGGCAAAAAACCCTAAAATAAATATAAATTCTACCATCAGGCCATCCGCCTAATGAACAACCTAGATTGACTAGAAATTACTATACTTTTACAAGGCAATTTTACATCTATTTTTAGCTTCGGGGGCACTGACCCCGAAACCCCTGCTGAGGGACCGCTGGCTCCCAGACCCCCCAGTCGGGGGGTATTAGCCCCCTCGAACCCTCGTGGGCGGGACAAGTCCCCCCTGCATGGAGGGGTGTACAAGTTTCCTGGGGTATACATCCGGCTAAAACAAAGACCTCTAAATAACCATGCTCCACAGCTAACAATCTCCCACTTGGAGAATGATTGTAGCAACTCCACTGCTGCTTCATTTGTTGGACAATGACTCCTATTTGGACCTAGTTGTTTCTCATATTCATCGTCATCCTTGAATACCAATTGAAACTAAGCATATTTTCAGTTTCTCCCTAGTTACAACTGTTGTTAGCATATCTGCAGGATTCTAGCTAGTGTGTATCTTTTCCAGTGTCAAATCTCCATCTTCCAACACTGATTGTATGATATCGTACTTGAGTTGTATGTGTTTAGTCCTAGAATGAAATTCTGAGTTCTTTGCAAGATGAATGGCACCTTGGCTATCACTTTATAACTTGCCCATATCATGATTCTTACCCATTTCATCCATAAACCTTTGTAACCAAATCATTTATTTACTAGCCTCTGTAGTAGCAACATACTTTGCTTTTGTTGTTGAAAGTGCAACAACACTTTGGATTTTTGAAACCCAACTAACAGTTGTTCCACCTACAGTAAATACATATCTTGTAGTGCTCCTCCTATTATCTTTGTCACCTACCATATCTGCATCAACATATCCCTGTAGAGAAATGTTTGAACCACCAAAGCATAATGCTTGATTTGTGGTACCTCTCAAATATCTGAGAATCTATTTCACTTCCATCCAATGTTCTTTTCCTGGATTGTTCATGTACCTACTTACAACTCCCACTGCATGTGCAATATCAGGCCTTGTGTAGACCATTGCATACATTAAGCTTCCAACTACTAATGCATATGAAACTTTAGACATATAATCCATGTCTTCATGGGTCTTTGGGCACATCACCTTACTAAGTTTGAAATGGCTAGCAAAAGGTGTACTAACTGGTTTTGCATTGTGCATATTAAATATTTTCAACACCTTTTGTATGTACTTATTCTGAGACAATGTTAATTTGTGATTTTTCCTATCTCTAGTTATTCTCATACCAAGCATTTGTTTTGCAGCTCCCAAATCCTTCATTGCAAATGAATTTTCCAATTTTATTTTTGAGCACATTTATTTCCTACATGTTAGACCCTACAACAAGCATGTCATCTACATACAATAACAATATAATATAGCCGCGGTCGTTTTTCTTTTTCAGATAAACAAAATGATCAGAGTGACATCTAGTATAACCTTGTTCATACATAAACTTGTCAAATTTTAGATACCATTGCCTTGGAGCCTGTTTTAAGCCATACAAACTCTTCTTCAACCTGCTCACTAGTTTCTTCTTCCCTTTTACCTCATATCCTTGTTGTTGTTGCATAAATATCTCTTCCTCCAAATCCCCATGGAGAAAAGTTATCTTTACATCTAACTACTCAAGATACAAAACTTCAACTGCTACTAGACTTAAAATAGTTATAATTGAAGTCATTTTAACAAAAGAAGAAAATATTTCATCAAAATCAATACCTTTCTTCTGTGAAAACCTCTTCACCACAAGTCTAGCTTTATACCTATGTTTTCCTCCATCTTCTTCCTTCAGCCTATAAACCCATTTATTCTGCAATGTAGTTTTACCTACAGGAAACCTGACTAAGTCCCAAGTCTAGTTATGCATTAAGGAGTCAATCTCTTCTTCCACAGCTAGCTCCCACTTCTTCCTACTTTCAAACTGCATTTCTTCTTCATAACATTCAAGTTCACCAGAATCAGTTAACAGTAAATAATATAATGAAGGAGAGTATCGTTCAGGGGGTATACTTATCCTGGTAGATCTTCTAACACCACTTTCAGGTGTTTGGGATGCCCGTTGCTACTGTGGTGGTTGCTTTTGTTGTAGTTGTTGATTATTATTATTTTCAGGCACCTTTACCTTTTCATTGATCTCATCAAGGACTATGTATTCCTTGTTTTCTTTTTCCTGTTTCTTTTCCTGCAATTGATTCTTATACAAGACCTTTTCATTGAATATTACATCTATGCTCCTAATTATTTTGTGATTTTCATAATCATATAAGTGATAACCAAAATCATTAACACCATATCCAATAAAGGTACATTTCTTTGATTTTGCCTCAAGCTTTATTCTATTTTCTTTATTATTATGGATAAAGGCCACACAACCAAAAGGCTTTAAAAAAGAGTAGTTTATCTTTTTACTTGTCCATGCTTCCTCTGGAACACCACCATCCAAGGAACTTGAAGGCCCTCTGTTTATTAGATAAACAACAGTATCTACAACATCCGCCCAAAATTGTAAAGGCAATCCTGCATGTAATCTCATGCACCTCGCATGCTCCATGATTGTTCTGTTCATCCTTTCTGACACACCATTTTCTTGTGGTGTTCTTGGAACTGTCTTCTCTCTATGAATTCTATGCTCTGAACAGTACCTATCAAACTCTTTGCTGCAATATTCACCTCCATTTTCTGATCTGAGACACTTCAATTTCTTTCATGTCTCAATCTCAATCAAAGCTTTCCATTTTTTGAAAGTATCAAATACATCGGATTTATTCTAAAAATAATAAATCCACGTTTTTCTAGTTGCATCATCAATAAAAGTAACATAATAATGAGAGCCACTGAGAGATGATACCTGAGTAGGTCCCCATACATCTGTATGCACAAGATCTAATTTATCACTCTTCTTTTCTTTCTCAACTCTGATAAATCTGACTCTCTTCTGTTTTCTATAAATGCAATTCTCACAAAAGTCTAAATCAACATTCTTCAAACCTAGAAACAAATTCCTTGGTTGAAGAATCTTCATCCCATTCTCACTCATGTTTCTGAGCCTATGATGCCATAATGTTGCATCTGCTCCTTTGGAATTTAAAGCATTAACAGAGTTAGAAATACCATTGCATAAATACAATGTACCAACCTTTTCACCTTTTGCTATTACCAAGGCTCCTTTGGTGACCTTCCAAGCCTTATCTGTGAAAGTTTTCACACAACCTTCACCACCTAACTACCCTGTTGAAATCAGATTTTTCTTCAGATTTGGAACATGCCTTACCTCCTTTAGAAGCCATTGGTTTCCATTCTACTATTTTACAAGAACCCTAGCCATTCCAACAATTTTACAGGGTTTATCATCACCCAAACGGACTTGTCCAAACTCTCCTTGAACATAGTCATGAAAATATTTCTTATCAAGTGTGGCATGGAATTAGGCCCCTGAATCTACCACCTAGGAATTAGTAATATTTTCAAAAGAAAGAACTAAAGCATCTTGTAACACCTCACCTATCACATTTGCTTCATGATTGTTTTCTTGCCTTACATCTCCTTCTTTTCTCTTCCGAGATCTATAGTCTTTCTTTAGGTGTCCTTTCTTTCTGCATTTCTAGCACACTATCCCCGATCTGGACTTGGATCTACCTTTCCTTGATTTATAGCGATATCCTGAGCTCTTTCATCTTTCGATTCTTCTTCCCCTAGACTCTGCACTCAAAGCATTCGCTGATGTCTCACCGGAGCTTTTCCATCGCATTTCCTCACTAAGGATAACACTAACAACATCATCAAACTTTAAAGTACTAGATCCAGAAACAGAGTTACTAATGGCCATTACTAAACCATTCCAACTTTCTGGCAATGAGCATAAGAATAATAGAGCTCTAATTTCATCATCAAATTTTACCCCTGCAAAACTTAACTGACTTGTAAATATACTAAAATCATTTAAATGGTCTGCAACAGATCCACCTTCCGACATCTTCATATTAAAAATCCGTTTCATAAGAAATACCTTGTTTGAGGCCGAGGGTTTTTCATATAAGTTCACGAGCACCTGAATCAAACCTTCTGCCATTGTTTCCTTTGAAATGTTGAATGCGACTGACACTGTGAGGCACAACCGTACTATTCTGAGTGCCTTTCTATTAAGAATGTTCCATTCTTCATCTTTCATAGCCATCGGCTTCTTTCCTTTTCCACTCAATGGTACGTACAAATCTTTCTGATACAGATAATATTCCATCTACATCTTCCACAGTGGGAAGTTTTGGCCGTTAAATTTCTCGAAACTGAACATACCATCTTCCACTATTTCTCCCACTCAAATGAGGAACCCTTCTTTCCTACGAGTTTATCAGCCAAATAGACCTTTGGCTCTGACACAAGTTGTTATAAAAATTATATATATGATAGAGAAATCCAAGACATATAATATGCGGAAAAACACAAACACATAAAACCAGAGAGACACAGATATATGTGGTTCACCTAGTTTGCGCTATGTCCACCCCAAATAGCTAGTCCTTCCTTTCTATTATCCAGCAAAATGAAGAGACAAAACCTACAGCAGATCCATTGTAATATCCTCTATTTTCTCTCACAGTCTCACCTCTCTGTTTCTCGCTTGGAAAATACACATCTATTACACAGCTTCAAGACAATGCCCTCATACAAAGAGAGGGGTATAAATTCTACCATCAGATCATCTGCCTAATGAATGACCCAGATTGATTAGGAATTACTATACTTTTACAAGGCAATTTTACATATGCTTTTAGCTTTGAGGAATTGCCCCCAAAAACCCTGCTGGGGGACCACTAGCCCCTGAACCCCCTAGCTGGGGGGGATTACTGAATCCCTGCAGGGGGGACAAGTCCCCCTCTGCATGGAAGGGTGTACAATCTTCCTGGGGTATACATCCGGCTGAAACAAAGACCTCTAAATAATCATGCTCCACACCGAATAACTTGATCATGCTCCTTGCCTAGAAATCGAGGTAAAATGAGGCAAAAATGCTCTCACAATTGCAAATTGGTAAAATGGTAAAAATAACTTACTTTTTTCCCTTATTTATAAGTTTTAAATAATATTTTTACCAAAGTAGGTCATACTTCACTCAGATTTTAATATTTTTCCGCGAAATCGGTAATGTACATTTCCTTATGTAGTGACAGGTCATATGTTCTTAGTGACGGTGATTTATCTTGATTGAATCAATGAGTTTTATTTTATCACTTTTTCATACTCGTAAAAAATAAATGAAAAAGCAACCCTTGGAGTCATATTTAAGCTCTTTTCTAACTCTTGAAAATTGAAAATATTGTCGAGTACTTGTTTTGAACTCGTAAAAGTAAATGAAATGATGTCTACTCAGTATAATTTTAACCCTTTTTGGGACTAAGATAGACTATTGTATGAAAAAGGAATACCTTAGTCGAACATGGCTAGGAGGTTGTCTTGGATATTGTTGTCTACCTTTTCAAGCTCAAGAGACAATTTACGAAAAGGGACCTTTGGTGTTTTCTTTTTCACTTCTTTTTCAAACTCTTTAAACATGAAAAAGATGTTGAGTTTCACCTCTGTTAGACTCGTTAAACTTAAAACAACATAGAAATTGTCACTATGATAAGACTTAGATTCTCCTTCCTAGGGCTCATAAAAATTTACTAGGATGGATTCATCCTAAGGGTGAACTTATATGGCAAGAACATGCTATCCCCTTCAATATTATGATAAAAAATATATCAGGTGATCGCCAAAAATGGTGGGGGAAAAAGTGAAAGTGATCATCTCTATATTTTGTAAAGGTAGCATGTCTCTATTGAACATGAAACTCATATGTTTCTTGTATCGAGTTTGGGACATCCTCACTTTGTCACTTGCCTTCCTGGGTTTAGGAAATCCATTTTTCCTCTCATCTTATTATACCACTTTGTCATCATGATCTTTGATCCTATATTGAGTCAAATTTTTCTAGACTTTGGAGTTGTGTTGCCAATATGTTCAAGAGAAGTCCTATATGTAGTTCTTTACTGCCTATACATTGTTTGACTTTCTGCCATAGTTCTGGATCACACTTATCTACTCTATTACATTCTTTTGTTTCATGTCGATGATGTGGGATTCATTATGGCCCTCCTTCGACAGATCAGTTCATGTCGACTTCAACTCATTATCTCAGAAGATGACCTAGAAACTCCCTTCCAATACCTTAGAGCTTGCATGCCTCAATGGAAAGTTCTTTGCTTCGGTGACAAGTTTACATCATTGGCCTTTAGTCAAATGATTCCATGGGTGTTCAACTTCAGCTTCATTATACACATTCGTGGACATAGAAAATTTTAGGGGTGAATGTTCGCCCTTTGGCGAAATTAAGGGGTTTTAAATTTTTAGTGGGCGAATATTTTGTATCATAGTACATTTTTACAAACCACCTCAAATAGCCCACCTTATTTTAAGGGAGGGGGTAAAAAAGGTAAATTTAGCCCTTGAAATTAGGAGTTACAACC
>APFE030524472.1:4013-23830 GCA_000404065.3 Pinus taeda
CTGATACATTCAACAATACTAAATCTAAGACACACAATCATATTGTGCTCTTTGCCTTCCGATCCAACTTCTTCCATTCTTCATCAGACACTCCCGTTGGTTTAGTACCCAAATCTACCACGATCCACTGACCTTTATCCACCAACAGATCCTCCATCTTGAGTTTCCACAACTCAAAACTCTAACCATTAAGTTTCTCGATCTCTATCTTTCCATTACTTGCCATCTTCTTTCACCACCAGAATAGATCTCGCATATCTCCCACTAAACAGGGTCTACCATAGGCCCGAGCGAAACTCCTCAGCAATAAAGGCGTCCCCTTGAAGCCAAAATAGCTCTGATACAAATGTAGGTTTTAACCCCGTACAGAAATTACTTGCATACGAATGCTAAAATACATAAAATAAACAATGTGAGAGCATAACATATAAAACAAATATACATAGAGATTTTCCCCTAGATCCCAAAACCGAGACTACCGACTTGATTTTTCATTATATTCCTTTCAATGTTATAATACATATTTATACATGCTGAATCATCCAATACCATGGACCTAAAACCATCACGTCCAAAAAAATGTGAGAAAGTCATGCAAAAAACCATAGGTGGGTCTGCCCAACCTAACATAGGTTCCAAAACCAAAATTTTCTAGGGCACTGCCCTGAACCCCATAGAGTGGGGTTACATGTACCCCTCAAACCCCCTGTGACCCCACCCACCCTGCTACACAATCGGCACAACAAAGGGGGGTTCCTCCCCCCCTCTAACCCCGGTTAACTACATGGGCTAGTCATGGAAAAAATATAACACAACCCAACATGTCATGGGCCCATTCTCTCCATAGGCTAGTCATTATGGCCTGAAACCTACACAAAATAACCCTAAAAATAGTCAAAATGGGCAAAATAGCTTCAGGAATCCTTGCATGAGGTTTTAAACTATTCCCTTAAGCTCTAATGCTACACCCAGTGGTACACAGGGAGGATTAATGCCCTTTAGTAGGTCGTACAGAGTATTTAACACTCCCTATAGGCCATCTGGAGGGTGTTAGTGTGCTAACACTACTTTAGGGCACCTCAAATCTGCAGAAATCCACCCCTGAAACTATCAAGAAAGGTTAAGCAATGCATAGAGCAAGGTTTTAGCCTCTACTTGGGACTAATGGCGCATCGAATGGTCACCTGGATCTCCTGCAATGGTTCGTAGAAAATCTGCTCCTCTTTAGCTCCAAAATGCTCTCACAATTCTCAAATAGTGAAAATGGTGAATGTGAAAGCTCAAAACACTTCCTTATATTTATTTTTGGAGACATGATTTTTGAAATCATTAAAGAGAAAGTAGTCCATTCCCCATGGTTTTTTATCATGCATGAACCCATATGATAGGAATTGCTACTTTTTATACTTTTTCTGCTTTTGATGAAAGTACATTCAAGAATGAAAAGCAGTAAAAGCTGCATGAAATTCTCAAAGATCACCTTTCTTTTATGGAATATTTTTTCGCTCTCAAAAACTGAAAAATCCTCGAGTTTGTCATTGTTGGGCTCATCAAACACATACAACAATGGTTTGAGCAACTCTTTTTCGCTCCTTTTCTATCTCATTAAACTGAAAAAGACCATTAGAGCATTCCTTTTAGGCGCTTTTTTCTCGCTCATAAAACTGAAAAAATCCCAAGTTTTTTCTTTAGGCTCGTTAAACATTTATAAAGATGACCGAAGCATTCTTTTAGGTACTTTTATCGCTCGTTAAACTGAAAATCCTGAGCTTTTGTCACCGAGCTCGTTAAAAATCTACAGTAGAAACAAGAGCACTTGCTTTTTTGGGATCATTTCTCGCTCTTAAATCGAAAAATCCCCAAGTTTTTCCCCTTCTTCAGGCTTATTAAATAAATAAAGAAAGAATGAGCAGTTCTTTTACCTATTTTTCCTTGCTCAATAAACTGAAAAAGATACTTTGAGTTTTCTTCATTTGACTTGTTAAAATTTGATGAAGGTATTGAGTTTTTCGTCGCGTGACTCATTAAAAATTCATGACGAAAAACGAGTTTAGTCCGTCTCCTCGTACTTGTAACAAAATGAGGTCAAAATCTATTGAACATAGGTTTCTCTTTATCCGGATTCAATAAATTAACTCACGGAAAAGTAACCAATCCGGGTATACTATTAACCTTTTGTCGCACCCGGTTAACAACTATGACAAAGGGATCACCATGGAGTCGTTCTTTACAATCTTTTCAGACTCTCTAAATATGAAAAGACCACTGAGTTGTCTAGTCTGGATTCATTAAATTACACAAACAAGATATAGAGTCGCTCTTTTACGATCCTTTTCAGACTCTCAAAACATGAAAAGATCAACGAGTTTGCCTGTCTGGACTCATTAAACTAATTAGATAGGGCATAAAATCACTCTTTTCATGGTCCTTTTTAGACTCTTAAAAATGAAAAGATTGAAAAGTTTACTCATCTGGCCTCACTAAACTAATCATATGGTGAAAGTAGACAATACAAATTCATTCAGTATTATAAAGCGTCATTTGGCAGCAGTCGTTCCCTTGAACATGGCACTCCCTCAGATAAACCTTCCTTGTGATGGCCTCTCAATATGAATCCTACCATCCTATGAGTTTAGCCTAAATACCCTGATGTTCTTGCATCTCTATATTCTAACACTCTTTGGTGTTCATGAGTCTAGTGTTGCATGGTTAAAACCATTGTCATGCCTTCGATTGTTCAAGGGTTAACCTTTTGTTTCCTCCATCAACCCATCAAGCATATCCTTCCATCATGCCCTTTGTTTTTTAGACCCAATGCTCAAAGATTCCTCAAAAAACAAATAATTCTTGTCCCATTTCATTTTGATTGATGTAGGACACATTATTGCCTACCTTTCGACAGGTATCTTCCTATCGACTTCAACACTCTATCTAGGAAGAAAACCCAGAAACACATCCAGTGCCTTGGTACTTGCAGACATTAGTGGCAGGTTGCCTTGTGTTTGATCAGGGGTTCTCATTATTGTCTCTTGGTTAAGTGATTCTATGGGTGTTTGATGAAAAAAAACATCTTTCACACTCATTATATTGTACTGTGCATCTTGGAGACCATAACCATTATTGGTGGCCTTCCTTGCATCTGTTAATAGTCTCCATTATTGACTGGTAATCAGATGATTTCGTGCATGTTCGACATCAACGCATATATTCACATGTATCGATCTATGATGTTCGGTAAAGCGGAAATCAGGACCTTGGGTAGAGGCTTGCATCACTTAGCCTTGTTTCCTCTCCCAAGTTTTCTATATTGTTTTTTGGAGACAGCTTATTAGGATGATTCTATTATGACACCGGACCTGCATTGTGCATATCTATGGCTAGCATCATCATAACTCTTTAGAGAAAATCACTCTGACATAGCTACTGAGCATGGGAATGCCTGACTCAGGACATAATTTTAGTATTTTTATATATATGTGTTGTATCAGGTTTCCCGTACCACCCAAAGCTTTGATCCTCTCTCTCTTTTTGTCGAAGAAGGAAAAATACAGTTAAGTAAAGTATTTTGGCCATCGTCGCAGCCTCTGATCTCACTTTAGGGGGCATCTATTATACAACAAATTGAGCCCCTCATCAGCTTAGAGGGGAAAGACATGATTGTTAAAGCAAAGACCAATATCACATGCCTTGTTTCCACACTAACGCTGGCTATGCAGTGACAACCTACTCTATAAAGCTTCTGTGCAAGCCTAAGGGTGCGTTAGTGACCCAACTAACTCTAGTTGCTAGTTTGGGAACAACGTTAGTGGACCATAATGAAGTTCAAAGGGTCAAAGGAGCGAATTGACTCATAAATATCTAGATATTTTCTCCTAGATCTACTTAAGAAAAGCAAAGAAACATCTCAAGTTCGACCTATTTGGGGTATTTATAATCCTAATGAAGGAGGAAAATGGGAAAGAGCTGAAAAGCATGGCAACTTCATTGATTTTACCCTAAGGAACTCATGGAGGAACTTGGCAACCCTAACTCAATTGCTACATAAGCAAAGCTAGGGCTATGATGATAGAGGTCAGATCATTTGAAAGGATAGCATACTTGATTGTCGAGCAATGTCTCAAATCATAAGTTGGTAAGGAGGGAGAGAGAGAGAGAAGCTAGAGGGATAAGGAAATGCTGATGCAACAGATGGTTGTAATCACTCTTACAACTTTAATATAAAACTACAATTGTACTTTCTACTCTGTGGTGTTGGTACTATAATTCATTTAGTTGTTCGTCCAATACCTTTTAGCATGAGTAGCTTAATTATGTGTAACTAGATGTTCTTTTATGTATTCATGTATTAGTTATCAGAGTTGTATGTTGTGATTATGCTTGTCTCTTCTATGTGCAAGACTTGATCTGGAGCCGGCTCAGGGGACTTCCACCTAGCTACATTGTGCTCTCCAGCAAATCTGCACAGAGGCTTGAGGTAATCTATTTGTCCTACTTTGATAGTTAGTTATTGTTTATGAACATGCATGTAACTTTGTGACGATTGCAGATAATCTTATAGTTTGCCAAAGGTCCTGGGAAGACCTTTGAGGGTATCTCCATTCTCCATACACCGTGCATTTTATCCTACAACAAACTGCTCCTATACTGGTATTCCTGGATTGGAATAAGGAATTTCATGTTCATTTGGATGTTTCATGCATAACTTTAGGAGTAGTATTGGCACGGCCTGGTGTAGGAGAAATAGATCACCCTATAGCTTTTGCAAGTAGGAAACTGTATAAAGTAGAGAAGAACTATACAACTATAGAAAGGGAAGGACTGGATATGGTATATGCTTTACATAAATCTAGACATTATTTGTTGGATC
This sequence comes from Pinus taeda, assembly GCA_000404065.3. NCBI lineage: Eukaryota > Viridiplantae > Streptophyta > Pinopsida > Pinales > Pinaceae > Pinus > Pinus taeda. The sequence continues at coordinate 8,881 of APFE030524472.1, forward strand.
AAATTTCAAGATGTTCACAGATAACTCTGCACTAAAGTATTTGGTAAAAAAGCTTGTTTTAGGAGGAAATATTTTCAGGTGGCTATTATTATTTTAGGATTATGATTTTGAATTTATTGTTAAGCCAAGAAGGATAAATGTTGAACCTAATCATTTGTCGAGGATAGAAAGATGAGAAGAACCAAAAAATATAGAGGATAATATTCCTAATGTGCATCTGTTTTTTTATAAGAGTAGCAAATGAGCACTTTGCTAATATTATTCAATTCTTAACCACAAGAATGGCCACTTCAGCATACACTACGCAACAGAAGAAAGAGTTGGTGGTTAAGGAAACAAATTTTTCATTGATAGCAGGGAATTTGTATAAATTAGGACCACATGAAATATTGTGCAGGTATGTTCCTGAGCAGGAAAGACAGATAATTTTGACAGAAGCTCATAGTGGCGTAACTGTTGGACATTATGCAGGGAAAGCCACTGCACATAAAATTTTAAGAGCAAGAATATGGTGGCCTACATTACACAATTATGCAAAATAATATTGTCGAGCTTGTGATATTTGCCAAAGAATAGGGAAAACTTCAAGAGATGAAATTCCATTAGTACTACAAGTAACAGTGCAAGATTTTGACAACTGTGCTATTGATTTATTGGGACCAATCAATCCACCAGGGAAAAATACTAGTGTGAGGTATATAATCACTGTGACTGATTATTTGATTAGGTGGGCTGAAGCACAGCTTGTGAAGGATTGCAGCGCAAAAACTACTGCGAAGTTCATATTTGACTATATTTTATCCAGATTTGGGTGTCCAAAGATATTGATGAGTGATCAAGGATCACATTTCTTGAATCAAACCATTGAATCATTAACTAAGGAATTTCAAGTTTACCACCAAAAGAGCACTCCTTATCTTCCTCAAGAAAATGGAACTGTGGAAGCATTCAATAAGATTCTGGAGAATGCACTCACAAAAGTGTGAAATGTGAACATAAATGATTGGGATCTAAGGATTCTAGCAGTATTGCGAGCATATAGGATAACATGTAAGAAACTGACAGGACAAACACATTTTAGGTTTGTATATGGACAAGAAGAAATCATGCCTATTGATTACATTGTGCCAAGTTTAAGAATTATAACCTTCATAGACATGGTAGACCCCAATATAATGGAAGAAAGGATGGAACAATTACTTGCTCTAGAATAAGATAAGTTTATAGCAAGTTTTCATCAACAAGTGCAAAAAGAAAGGGATAAATCCTGACATGATAGACACATCAAGTAAAAGACATTCTGAGAAAGAGATATTGTACTTTTATATGATAGAAAATTTGTGAAGTTCCCACGAAAATTTAAAACACGTTGGTTAGGATCGTATATCATGAAGCACATTGCTGATGGTGGTGCAGTTCCACTCATGAAGTTTAATGCTCAGCTGATTCCAAGATGAGTGAATGGTAGCAGATTGAAGGTATACAGGGAAGACTCTATCCCTGGAGCTTCACACTAAAGGACAAAAGGAAAAGGGTCTTAGTTCCATGTTGCCTTAGGGGGTTCTGACCCAGGTTCAGAGTTAGCTGCACCAACCAACAAAACCCTACACTACTGGCCCTTTCGGCAACAACCCGCATAGCGCAGGTTGCAGTCTCACCCGAAGTAGTATGGGGGGATGAAAGAACCAATGTTATGCATCCAGAGACTAGTGTGATGTCTTCCAGCACCTTAGATCTTTCTTCATGCAGATTGATACACTCTTAGGGCACACTATTGCAACTCTATTAAAATAACCTTCAGACCTTCGCAAAGGTCTACGATCAGCCCTTGCATGCCTTTAATAGTCAATTTTTCTACTTACATACATCAAAGAGCAGTCCTAAATTAGGGTTTTGCACAAATTTACTTAAGTTATTAGTAAACGTTAGAGAATTCATGAGATTCTTCATGAAAATATTTAGACATGCATTACGTACATCATTAATACTTATTCAAGAGAATCACATAATATTCATTCAATATTTCATAAAACACATCATTCATTGACATCATATAACATTAATAGGAATAAACAAAAATACACAAGAATTCTTCGGAAAATGTCTTTATTGATCTTCAATTCAAGGTTACAGAATCAGAAATACCCTGTGCACATAGCTGCAGGGGTCCACACACTCAACTGCGAACTCTATCTAGGCCTCTATGCACTCAGCTACAGGGCCTTTCTTCTATCTTACACACTTCTCTTTGTTATCACTTCCCACCCATTACTCATCAATTATTATAAAATACATGCCTTAGACTCTTCTAAGACACACTTATTTATAGCCTTTTTCATACAATGACATGGTCCGCAGACCATGGGTGAATCTCAAAACTAACTCAAACTTTACATAAAACAAGGGGCTAAACCTCATCTACGCACTCCACATCAACGTATCGTGGAGACTTTACATTATTTACAAAAACTATACCAAAAATTGGGTTATCTTAACCCAAAAAATTACCCAATGGACCCCATCCCAATAGCCCCCCGGCACAAAGATCATGACTTGCCCTCGAGTCACTCTGCTGGTGTTGTGATCTTACTCTGAATATCCCCCGGCTCCACTTGGATCACTGCAACTTCAGCAACACTCTGTGTTGCTACCTGCTTGACTTCCTCAACCAATTTTTCCGTGGTTGGTCCTTTTACGACTAGCCTCATCATTTGTTGTGTCTGATGCAACCCTTTAAGCTTATCGTAAATGGTAGTCATGACTTGATAAGCCTCCTCCAACCAAGGCAATATAGCCTTTAGTAAGGCCTCCTTCTTCTGTTCTTCCTCTACTTGTTCTAGTACCTGCTTTCCTTCCAGTAATTTGGTAAGGTGTTGCGTTGGTGCTAAGGAGTGTGCAGTTGCCCTGACTTCATCATATTGTTGCTACAACTCCCTTACCTCTGTTTTTAGTGTCTACAGGTTCGGATCCTCCTATAGATTGGTCACTAGCTCCATAGCCTGATCGAAAAATGTCGCACAGTTAGTGACTATGGCATCCAAGGTAGCCATGCCTTCCTTGATCACAACTTTGCACTACTCCCAGACCTCAGGCGGAGTTGTGGGTTGTAACTTTAGTTGCAGCTCTGTAATATTCATGTTGAGTTCAAACGCGACACGTCAACCTTTTCTTTAGCTCACACACACCAGTGGCTAGTTTTCTGATTTTGGCTTCAAGTTGTGCATCCTCCAGGATGTGAATCTCAGGCACTATGTTTCATGCCTCTGCTACTACTAACTCCAAACTAGAACTACACGTCTAAAGTGCCTCCTTTTCCTTCAAATCCTGTATCTTTTCAGTGAAAATTTGCTCATTGTTCACTTTGTACTCACTTATGAGGTTGAAGGCACGTTGCTCCCTGGTTCTAAATACATCTACCACCATTGTATGTAGCGCATGGAGGGTCTCATTGGAGAGCACCACTATATTCAGTCCAATATTCTTAATTGTACTCAGGATAATGTGATTATCAGCAAACTCTACACGAATGGACCCGTCTGGTAATGGCATAGTTCTAAGGTCTAGGGTCCTTACTAGCTCTACTGCTTGGGTTGTCCCGGTTTCCAGGCTCGCTTGCTCCAAGATCACTTGTCTGGTGCCCACCTATATTCTGCTTGCTTGGATTTGAAGCTCACGAATATCCTTTTGGACACTCCCCAGTGTCTGCATGTATTGCTGCTAGAATTGTTGTAGCACTTTGGTCATTGCATCCCTGATTTTATCATCGATTTCATCAAGATCACCTTCTCTTAACAACATGGGATCAACCTATGACTTATCTGATTTCTTCTTTTTCCACGTTCCACCATGCTGCTCCTTGGCACGTCATTTCAAAATAAATGGGTTTCTTTACCGCTCATTTTCTTTATTGCCTTGTCCTAAAATTTCTTCTTCCTTTGTCCCCAGCGAAGGTGACTTGTCATCTTTTCATGACTCTCATTGTTCCTATTCTGCCTGTTCCTTTGGAAGCACGTTCTTGCTCCACACGAGCCTTTTCTATGGCTTCCTTCATTTTTTGTGCTACCAGGGTATGCACAACCTGCTTAGCTACCTCCTTTCATTTTTGTGTTGCAGAAATTTATGCACCCATGCTTGGTCTAGCAACCAAGTCTAACAGGACGGGCCACTCTACAGGCCATTTCGCTACAACCTTCTACACATCTGTTTCTATCACCAAATAGGGAAAGTCATGCCATTTCTGCTTTGGATCCTTCTGCGCCTGGATGTATACCCTATGGAAGTCATCCTTGAATGCTGCGTAGGATGAAAGTTACGTGAACAAGGTTGGGGACAACCTCTGATTCTAATTAATGGCCATGCAAGGATCCATTTCCATGATAATCCAAAATATATTTGTTTCAATAATCTGTCCAACATCCTTTGTTGTCCATAAGGAAGTGAATTGCACTGCCTCTAACAATCCTTCCTCAAGTGGAGGAAATTGGCTATCCTCCGGTAGTTTCCACGCAAGGAGAAAAATTGAAAGAAATAAACAAGTGTATTGGAATAGCTTGGTTTCATCCTAGGCCTCACGGCAGTTTGCTAGGAAATCCTAACATAGGTGTCTTGCCCAATTAAACTATACACCTTTCGCACACTGTGTAGCCAAGGAAACTACTGGTGTCGAAACTTCATTCGCGCGACATTTTTGCATCACCTTCCCTGATAAAATATGGGTAGCTAATTGAACTATTGGGTCAGTTATAGAAATAATTAAATATCCTCACAACTTCTTAAGGAGGTCTTAATCCCTTTTTATCCTTTCCGGGAGGTCTTTCTCCCTAGTCTTTCCACCAAACTCCTTAGCTGGGTTCACACCTTTATAAGGTAGGTGTGTGATTTGATGAATAAGCATGTTTGTAATGGGAATAGGCCCTCCTAGCCATAAACAACCATTGTATACCAATTGGAGTAGCTAGTGCACACATATCATATTAATGGGGGTGTGGTGGTAAGTACCCATAGTAAATTGAGAAATCCTGAGTGCTAGACATCACGAACCCAATCCTCTATTTCCAACACTATAACACCTAATTCTTCATAGTAGAACATGTTCATATACATGTTCATCGCCAATTGTGGAAACTTAGCATGGTCTGCGAGGTCCCAATCCTCCATTTTCAACAGCGGGACCGTTGCGAGTCACGAGCCTTCAAAAGGGACCCGCTCAGGTAACAGGAACATGGATATTGTGAACTTTTTGGCATCCGGGTCCTTCATGACCTTTAATTTTCCCTTCCATGGAGGGATATACTTGGGTAGCATTGTTATGGGCTCCAGTCATTCAACATTAATAACTTTGGTTCCCTAGGGTTCTTTCGCCTCCTGATCCACGACTTTCTTCGGTTACTTACCTTTATTTTTCTTTTGTGTTTCAGTATGTTTCCTTGGGAATGTGCACACCAACATTGGCTTCTTCTACTTTTCCTTCACAAATTGCTTTAATTTGGTTGGTTGGGTTTCTCTGGTAGGGGTAGGCTTCAGCCTAGGCGACCTCGACACTGTAGGCACAGTAAGCGGAGCTTCCATACTTACAACTTCCAGGGTAGCGGTCTTAGAGGAAACATCACCAATACTCACAATTTTATTAGGACTTGGTGCAAACATTTTGTCAATAATAAACTTTTGGTTTATCGCAGGCAACTCAACAATCCTAGGACTCACAACGAAATCCTCCCAAAACACTCGGCTCATAAACAATAGATAGTGAAATTCACTAACAATTCTTAGAGCGCAAAGTGATCTCTGTTGGACTAACATGCGTAATTTATAGGGGGTTTTGAATTCAAATCCAACTATTCCCCCATATTTCTAACAATAAATATTGTTTTGGCAGTAGATCTTCAAAGATTTTTGCCTTAAATGTTGCCACTACACTCCTCTTAACCGTCTTTTGGTCATCAAATCATGAACATTAATTTCAATGGTCACTTTCTTGTTTTTCTACGTGGTACCTTTCTCCATGGTGCAAATTCCTGAGCGCAGCTTCCTGGATTGCATCTTCATCATTCTCCACACAGCCTACTCACTACCTTGTCCTCCTAACCTGATAGTGTAGTTTATAGTCCTACGCTCCCTTGCAACTGCCTAGATCACTAAGGCTATCTAATTGTCATATAGTCATTGTGCAAGATCCCCTATATACAATTTCAACCTGCTCCCATTCACTCTTCCCAGGAAGGGTTCCCCATTCAGCTTCGCGAGCTGAACTACACCACCATCTGTAATTTCTTTGACAATATATGGCCCTAACCAATGCATCTGGAATTCACTGAGAAATTTAGTTAATTTACTATCATATAACATGACCAAATAAATTACCCTGAAAGTTCAAAGCTTCATATGGTGATCATGCCACATCTATTCATGTTCATTCTATACTTGTTGATGAAATCCTGCCAAAAATCAATCCTCTTGGAGCTTCATCAGTTGCACAAGCCATTCCTCCAAGGCCTCACGATCTGCCATATCCATCAGGGCTACTATGTGGAAACTAGGCATAATATACTCCAGTGACATTATAGCTTCAACCCCATATACAAATCTGAATGGTGTTTTCCCTATCAGCGTCTTACAAGTAGTCCTATAAGCCCATAGTACTGTAGGTACATGCACATCCCACTCATTTTGTTGTGTGTTGCATATACTTGTCAGCATGTTCTCCATAATCTTATTGAAGACTTCAACAGTTCCATTGGCCTATGGGTGACACGATGTACTCTTCTGATGGTAGACCTACAATTATTCAATCAACACACTGATAGTTTCATTCAGAAAGTGTGTACCTCTGTCACTCATCAACACTTTTGGGCAACCAAATCTGGTTAAGAAATACTCAAAAAAAAACTTTGTTGTTGTAGCCCCTATATAATCCTTAATCGATTGTGCTTTTGCCCATTGGGTGAGATATTCCATTGTGGTGATAATATAATGTGTACCTGTTTTCTTTCTTGGGGGCTGAATTGGCCCAACAAAATCAATCACCCACTTCTCAAATGCCTGCAAATATACTTGAGGATGTAATGGAAACTCATCGCTTTGTGAGGGTCTACTAGTTCTTTGACATGCATCGCATGCCTTACAATATGCCTTGAAATCCTTGTCCAAAGTTGTCTAGCATAGACCTGCGTGTATAATCTTCTACGCAGTTGCCTTTCCTTCATAATGACCTCTCGCAAATCTCCCATGAGCTTCAGCAAGAATGTTATCCTGCTCAAAATCCAACACATATCTTCACAATATTTTATCTACACCCATCTTATACAGATGTCCCGCAATGAGTGAAAAATCGGTTGCACACACTAATAATTCCTTCTTTTACTGACTTGTATATCCTTCTAGTGCCATCCCCATAGTTAAGAAGTGAATAATGTTGACAAAATTATCATCTACTATGCACACCGCAAAGAGCTGTGCATCGAGCAACCCTTCCTTCAGATTATTAGGCTCCTCTCTTGTTTCAATCTGCGACAGATGGTCAAGTCCTACATTTAACATGTGTGGCTTCACAATGACCTCAAAGTCATACTCTTTCAATAATAACAACCATCTACAAATCTTTCCCCCCAACATAGGCCTATTGACCAAGTATTTCAAGGCAAAATGATCCGTGCATATCCTGAAATTCCGTCCTAACAGATAATGCCTAAATTTTTGCAGCATTCACACCATGGCCAATCCTTCATACTCAATCATTGAATAATTATTCCCAGTCTTCCTTAATTTCCTACTCGCAAAGGTTATAGGATGGTCCATTTCCCCTTCACCAGCTTGTGTTAACATTGCATCCAATGCAATGCAAGAGGCATGCACATGTACGTGAGACTCCTTTTTCCAATCAGGGAATACCAAGATCGATGCTATGAGCATTTTTTTCTTTCAACACATCTAAATTGTGCTGACATTCTTCACCCCAACAGAATGTTGTGTCCTTCTTCAGTAGTTTCTCCATTGGCATAGTAATTGGAGCACAAGCTTTGATAAATTTTCTATAATATCCCATATGTCCCAGCGTCGTACGCATTTTCTTGACATTCCTAGGGGACTCAAAATTCACCATTACCACGATCTTTGTAGGGTTCACCATCAATCCTTGCTTTCACACCACGTGACCCAGCAAGATCCCAAAGGGAACACGAAATATGAATTTCTTCAAATTCAGTATGATCTGGTATTTGCGACATGTATCCAACATGAGGCAGAGACTCGCAACATGGTGCTTTACTAACCCAAACATGGTCCATTCATCAAAGTATACTTCCATGAACTTATGAATGAACTCTTTGAACGCTGCTATGACTACGTGGGAAAATATCGCAGACACATTATTGAGTCCAAACGACATCACAGTATATTGAAAACAACCCCACTTCATCGCGAAGGTTGTTTTTCTCCTATCCTTGGGTGTGATCATGATCTGAAGATACCCAAAAAAAATCATCAATAAAGGAATAGTCATCCTGCCCTCCAACATTGTCTAACACTTCATCCGTAAACGATGTTAGGAATGGGTCGTGGAAACACACATCATTAAGCTTCCACAAATCTACACAAATCCCTATTTCACCTTTTTGTTTCTTCTCCTGAACCACCATTGGGCTCACCCAATCATATTCTTCAATAGTCTCGATGATGCTTGCCTATAGCATTTTATCCAGCTCTTGGCAAACTTTTTCCTTTTTATTTAGGATTAAGGCGATATGGCCTCTGTTTAATAGACATCACGTCTGGCTTCATAGTGATCTTCATAATGCCCAAATCACCAACTATGCCCTTCAAATTTGAAAACTTAGTAGGGAAGAGATCCTGGTATTCATGGAGTAACTTAGCAACGTTATCCATCATAGCATCATCCCAATAATCTCCAATAATTGCAAACTGCGGTTCTGCTTTAGTGCCAATGTTTACTTGCTTTTGTCTTCAATGGCGCAGAGATGTCTAGGTTTTCTATGTTTGGGCCTTCGAATTCGTGATGCCCTTCTACATCTGGAATGTTATTGTTTCTCAGATCTTCATCCTCCCCTTCAGCGGTCACATTATAGCATTCCAACGCATGGCACAACTAGGTGCTCCAATCTGGTTGGGTCCATTCCATAGGTTCTTTTCGTGTTCTGAAGATATTTGTCTTGATCTCTTGTAGCACTTCATTGATGCTTGTTAAGTCGTCTTCAAAGATGAACGTCAATAAAAGCCCTTCCTTCAATATATCCCATTTTGCGGGGCCATGGCAGAGCTCCGTTTCTAGATACCAGTTCATGGGAATTGTATCCAAAGTATGGAAAAATATGTGTACCCACTCTGGCCATAGTTCTCTTCCCCATGCTTTAGTCCATTTCGCTAGATGATCACGGGGATTTTTCCTTCCGTTATATTTCTCACTCATTCTAGTGTTAGCATGCCCAAACCGTAGCTTCATCATTCTACTGTAATCTCACAATTTAGCAAAGATATCCTTATGTGTACCCCACCATCATGCAAGCGTAGCACGTAGTGCCAACTCTAATGCTTGGAAGCAGTGATCCTCGGGGACTTCATGCTCAAATTCATCCAAAAACAGATCTACATCAGTTAAAGCATCATAATAGGGTAATTTCCTTACCTCTGACGAAACACTGCGTAGCGACTTCATCATCATATTGCATCGCAATGTAGACACTTCATGTAAGTGGTTCTCCTAGTGATTCAACTCTTCGTCTAATGAGAGGTGCAGGAACTCTCTCGGTCCCATGAAATCCATCCAGCTGTCCTCGAATTGATCCAGTCCTAGTCTCGCATTGGCATTTTGTAGATTTGATCCAGTTCATCATCAGTTTCTTCATAATCATGGACTAGATTAATATATCATGCCCCTTCTGTAGGATCCAATGGTACTACAACCTGAAGCGATATTCTTTCAAATAACATTGTCCTCCTTTACAAATTGATGACCCCATTCATATCATTGGCCCAGTCAATTCCCAGGACCATCGGGTATGGAATACTCTCATCGACGATTTCTATAACCTCAATATCGGCCATTGCGCTTTCACCTTCTATATCAACTATTACTCCATATAATCATCCCATGGGGATGATTTTTTGTTGGTTCGCCATTGTGAGCTGAATCGAAGACCACTACAGTGTAGGTATCCCCATTCTTTCCCACGTTTGTTTTGGTAATACATTCACATCAAACCCCAAATCCAAAATGACCTGATCCATTTCATACTCACCTATCTGCGCAGTGACCCTCATCTCATGCCTTGTTCGGGCCTTATGTTTGCCAATTTTTCTGACCACCCGATGTCCATGAGTGACCTTCTCTTTACTGGCACATTTGTTTATTAATTCATGTCGCCCTTCCGTAGCTTTTCTATTGTGCAACAATTTTATGTAGGTCTCCAAAAACGTAGTGAGTACAGAGGGATCAACCTCTACAGGCGCACTGATTTATTACACCTTATGCTGACTTCCCAAGGTGGAGGCCTCATTGAAGCTCTTCTTGGATTCCATAAATGTTTCCTTAGTGCACTCTAGATCAAAGCCAACTTCCTTCTTTGGGGCCTTGCGGACCCATCTGTCCTCTTCAAGTTGTTTACCCTTATCATTGTCAGTCATTATTCCACTCCTTAGCACTATATTCATGATTTGATCCTCCTCATGGGGCTCAACTCTCATCATCTGTAAGTTCTTAAGCTGTTGAGGTTACACTTTCTTCTCCTGCATCTTAGCTATCAGCACCAGGCATTCTTCCATAGTATGGACAAACTAGTTAGAGCATTGGAATGATGGGCATGTCTGATTCTGACATTCTCGTGTGTAATGCCCTAGCTATCCATAGTTGTAGCAGATAATCTAACCGCGACCTCTACCAAGTCCTTCTCCTCCTCGACCCCATCCTCATCTCTAATAACCTTCAAATGTTCCTCTGATGCCCTGCTCTGTAGGCCGAGTTTCTACTTACATAGGGTATGTAGGTGTTATTTCCAACATCAGCTCATAGCTATGACAGTGGCGTCAATCATGGCCCACCGATTTGTAGAAGTTACAAAACAATTGTTGGGGTGTCTAGATGAAAATTTGAAATAAATTACAATTATCCATCGCATGTTGTCCAACAACTTGACAAATAGCACACCATAGCACATCCCCCATGGTTGGCCCTGTAGGGGCTTTCGACTTCAGGGGAATCGGCCCCCCTCCTGTAAGACAATTCGCATATACTGGACAATGCTCTTTATTGTGTCCGTAGTTCTTGCATTTCAGACACTAGACTTCCACGTGCACTTCTGGCTTAGTCTCCTTGTCTTTATTCAAACTCTATAGTTCTAGGTGTAGGCTCTGTTGGATACCTATGCCAATAGGTTTCATATTTCATGATTGGCAAATTCAAATGCCAAATATGCTCTGCTTTGCTGACACAAAGATCCCATATTTCCAAGGAAAGGCAAGGTGTGTACATGCCTTCATGTTCATTAAATTTTGATGGGTGGTCCAACAGTCTAATCTGGATCATGCCATGTTTCAATTTTTGTTGTAGAATAGAGAAAGAAGTCTGTCCAAACTATTTAATCTTGGCAGATCAATAGTTAGGTAGAGAAGCTAAGGTTCCCAACTGCTTAATCTGGGGCCTTGGAAGCAATAAGGGTAGTTTTAGATAGGTAATCAAAAGAAAAAGCCAATGGAAAAGAAAAGGCACATAAGGGTCTGCAAGTCCAAGTGCACCCTCCAAGAAGAAACAAAAAATGCTAGGCAAATAGATGGGTACGTAGACGGGGTTGCAGAAGTGGTGTTCTTTTCAAACTGAATCATGCTGGTTAATACAAGGAAAGCAACACAATGGAGCATGTCTAACTTCCTTTTTTCTTTATTTATCACTCATTACTAACATCCCTTCACCAGCTGTGGTTATGAAAGAATTTAAGGATTTAGTTGGTCCTTGTTGCCTTTAAAGAACCACATTTCTTGTGCAAAATTCTTTTCATTTTGATCTACTCCCTAAGCTAAGTTGTTTTTAAATAAACCAAGTGATGTCACTCCTCATTCACCTTCTCCCTCCACATTAACCCTTAACTTCTATTATCTAACTCCCTATGTCACCCTTTCCCTACTATTATAACACCATGGTGTATAAACCCCAAACATTCTATAAATATCCCCTCCTGGGCATTATAGCCATATGATTCACTACCAAGGAATCAAATTGACATCTGGTCAGTTTGAGAACCAAGCCTAACCTCTTTTCCACCTTCAGAAACTCATCTACTCAGCCAACCCTCCATTTTGCCTAAGAAACCTTGAAAAAATGCTTTAGCACCCTTAGACCCACTCAAAAGGCAAAACACATGGAAAAACCCACTTAGCCTAAGTTTTAAAAGCCATGCGCAATTTTGCAAAAATTCATTGAAAACCATAATCTCTGCCTTATCCTAAAGTTTTCGGCTATGCGCGGCTTGGTAAAGTAAAACATTGGAAAACCATGAAATTCATTGATATTCCTAAGGGCCCCGCTGGGCACAAATCCCGTAAAAAACAATTGTTTATTGTCCGCCCGACGTCGTATCATCCGCGTAGTTCAACGGCCCGTTGACCGTCCGATCAAGAACTTTTCATCCGACGGTTGACACGGATATCGGACCGGCCCCGACGTCCGAAATATAGCGTCCGATATCTATCAGAGGCTGACATCAGGCCTCGGCCACGGGTCGCCCCCAAATCGTATCGGAGCCCCGTCTGACAGATTCCCTGTCGTATCAAAAGCGGTGCGATATGATACCGCCGTGGTTTCCGGTTTTCCGCCAACCCACCTGCCTGCGTCATCGCCACGTCACTGCCTGCATCATCGCCGCATCCACAACCCCCGTCCACCATTGCTCCACTTGTCTGCCACCTCACCACCGCCGTGGACCACTCATAAGCCGCCACGTCACCTGATGACATCATGCTGACATCATCCGACCCTGACCCACCTGATGACGTCATGCTGACGTCATCCGAAAAAGGCGCGAATGTCCCAAAAAATCCATATTTTGTCAATTTTTTGTGTTTTTTGCACTTTTTGCAAAAACTGTTGTTGCGCCCTCTGCATGCATTTTACATCCAAAATTGCACCAACCTGCTCAAATCGACCTGGAGACCTTCGGCGCGCCTACCCACCTGCATTCGTGACCCGGACCATCGAGTTTACCAGATATTTATCCCTACAAGTCTTCTCTAAGCCTGGTTTTTGTCTGCAATAACTGAAAACTCACTTAAGGCACTGAAAACGCATAATTCACCGGTCAACACCCTGCACCAAGCTCCCATTTGGAAATTGAATGGTCGAAAGTCAATAACCGAGCCTGTTTAAACCAAATTCTCATTAAAAACCTGCATTCTATTCGCGCAGTCGTGAACAGAAAACCTAGTACCTACACCTAAATATCATTAAGAAGGGTCTGTCGAAGACAAATATTCACCTTCTCAAGTAACTGTGGGAAGTATTTCAATTGCTGCAAGCTTACCTTGTCATCCTCCATTTCTCAATTCACCTCTTAACCCAGCCAGAACTCTTTTTTCTATTTCCCAGTCTAGTAACATCAATCTACATACAAAACAGAGTTTAAGTAACCATGGAGACTCCAGTTGCACCGGTGGCCCTCAATGTTGCTCCGTTGAATGCCCCTCAGAGAGAATTGGAGTGACAGGATTTGGCTGACTTAGATTATCAAATCTCAGAAGACTCCTTAACACACAGCAAGTTCCACCTCCACCTGCTAAATGAGCTAAAGGCCAAACATGTGGATGGGACAAATATATTAGGCATTTGAGATTCCTTCCTCCCAATCTTCAGGCTCCCTCAGGTCAACCAATTCCCTGACCTGATTCATCTGTGTGCTGTATGCTATGATCCCACTCAGAGAGCTGTGATTGACCCTTCAGGCTCAGTTGTATTTTACATCACCCCTGAGGCCATTAGAGGGATGCTGCAGTTTAAGACTGAGAAGAAATTGGTTCCCTTGTCTTTGTTGGATCTGATAAACCAAGGAGCTAGAATGCTGACAGATGCTCAGATCACAAAGCTGAACCAATTGTTTATTAACTCTGACACTGTGCAATAACCTCCTATTTTTTCTGGTTACCTCAACCAATTGGGCGTAGACCTTGCAGATATGATTAGTTCCATCCTGGGGTATAAATCAATTGAGTATATTGATGAAATTGTACTGGTGATGATGACTATGTTTTCCCCTGGCAACACTCCAATCTGTTATGACTATGCCACCTACATATCAGATAAGATGCATGAGTAGTTTATGAACCTGTCAAGAGAGAAGGTGTTCAGATACACCTCCTACATCTACCACTTAATTCTATATTATCAGCATGAGAAATTCTCCTTCATTGTCAAAAGAATGGATGCACAAGGCAATCCAAGGTCGGTAGTGTACTGGAGCTCAGTTTTTCACTGCAGAGCCTACTCTCCATACACATACTATGAGTTCATAGATCTCTTCATCCACCCAGCCATGTCTCTGTTCTTGAGCTCGCCTCCTCCAAGACTGACAGACGAGATGCAGAGAATCCTCCAATTGTCCAAAGTGTACAGCATTGGGGATTGGTATTTTTACCAAAACTACACCGTTATCAGAATATATGGTTGTGAGTTACCCCCATACAGACTGCCCAGGTATGTGCCCATGAGACTATTTTCCCTTGAATACTTCAGGCAATTTGGGAATGCTGATATGATACACTTCTCAGGCAAGGGCAAGAAGGCACAGCTGAAAGTGAAAAACCAATTGGGCCTTCTTATGTTGAACAAAAGGGAGGAAGGCTGGAAAGAAGCTGATAGAAAGCTAGAAGGCCTTGGCCTAAAGACCAGTTTCCTCTGGAAACCCTATGACCCCAATCACTCCATATCATTAAGAAGGGTCGAATATAGGCTCTCTAG
>APFE030524475.1:0-21207 GCA_000404065.3 Pinus taeda
ATAATACAATGATAATAATAGGATCATAAAGAGATAACCAAGAAAAAAACAAACAACAAGTTTACCTAGGGAAAACTTTTATATAGGCAATGGCCTCCTCATTAGCTCAGAGGAGACAAACAGTTTGGTTAAACACATTACCTAATTCACAAACCTATTTTTCAAGGTAGCACACCCCAAAAATAGGAAAGAATTTATAACACTCTCAATTCATCAGCTAAGGGCGTTAGTCCGCAGGTTAATTCATTTTTTCCCTAAAGGGAAGTGTTACCCAAGGTTTGTGAGAGTCAGTAGGTCAAAGTACAGGTTAACTGACGGAAACTCCACTTTTCACTAAAATGTCAGCCCAAAAAGGAATTGTTAGTGTCAGTATTTGAAGCCTTCCACCAACGATCAAACATGCTCTTACAAATCGGTCTTAGGGTGCCAAGTCAAATTTTTTCATTTCAGCAAATCTTCAAGTAAAATTTGGTCACTAGGTATTAGGTCTAGGATTTGTTTTCACTCCTTCCAAAGTTTTCAAGTGTCGGTCCATGTCACCATTCAGATTAGTACCATCATTCAAATGATTTTCATCATCATTTCAGGTTCCAATGGGTCATTTTACACCTTGTTCGTGTTTCAGTTGTACTTGGGTAAGGCTCATTTCCCTCTCTTAGGGTTTTGAAGGTAATTTTTCTTGGATGGTCAAATCATCAACGAAACTTGTATCCTGATGTTCATATAAATTCCCCTATCCTTAATGTACCTTATTAAGTACTTCCCATCACTGATATCCCTCAAATTCTTCATTTTCCCACAAACCCTAGCTTCTTGCCACAATTTGACAATTTTCTAGGCTAGGCTTGTGTTTTTCCCTTTTGGACCCCTTCCCCTCACTCAATATTCAAAATTTCACCATCCCCTACTTCCTAACATCCCTCCCTACTTCCAAAAATTTTCTCAAGAATTTAGAAGCCCCTTATCCCCTTCATTTCACTTCATTTTGACAAATCCCCTGTTCCACACATCAGCATAGGTTTTACTCAAATGATGTTTCTAAGAAAGAAAAAATAAATTTAGAAAAATTGAGAGAGGCTTGTGTCCACAATAGGTCAAGGAAGAAAAACCTCCATCACGTTTTACATAGCTATCATGGTTTTAGAGAAATATCAAAAATACAATTGCCTCAGGAGAATTGATGCACTTCTGGAGCGACTTTGGGAAAATCAATATTTCTCCAGGATTAAATATCCAAATGAATTTATTCATGATTCAAATGATATCTAGACAAAAAGAAATTTCCAATGAGCTCATGAGCTCAATTAGGGGTTGAGGAATTCCTTCAAAAGTTGACTGCAACATCACTCTGCATTTAGGCAGCCTCATTTTGCATATTTTGACCAGTCTTGGGAGATTTGACTTTTGACATGGAAAATGAACTCCAAATTGAAAAATGTAAGATGTTTTGGAAAGTAAACTCAACAAGATTTCCAAAAAGCTATCTTGCGCTAAATTGTGACACAGGGAAGGCCTCCAAAAGCCGTCTGCAAAAATGCAATGTGCATCATTTGCCTGGCGCTGCACATTAAAAGTGCACTGCGCACCTATTGAGTTTCAACAGTGTAAATTTACACTGTCGCTGCACATTAAAATGGTGTTGCGCTCCTATTGGGGAAGGCTCAAACTCATTAGACTTTCTATCAAAACACCTCCAAAGCTATCTAATGTTTATTCCAAGTAAGTACAGTCCTCCACCTTGCTAAAGAAAAGTTGTTGCTTGGTTTATTGAGTTGTGTGGTTTCATCTAAAGCAAACCCTAGTATCTATGAATTTCTCCCCAAAACCCCACTCTCCTTATCAAACACTAGCCCTGTTACACTATTCCTTAACCCTAATTCTTCCTATCAAACCCTAGCCCTATTACACTATTCCCTAACCCTAATTCCCAACTCTTACAATTCCACTACCCCCCTTTCCCTTATTAAATTCTATACCCAATATCCTAAACACTATTCACTCCCCTCATTTCCTTAAAAAACCCCAAACTCCTACTCCCTCAGGCACTCACATCCCCATATACCTCACTTTCCTTGTATTTCTAAAATCTCTTCATACTCATATTATTCCCACTACAAATCCTTCATCTCACATTAGCTATCGCATTACCAAAACCCATTGAGAGAGATTTTTTTTTGATTGAGGAGGATGTCATTAACTTGGGTTCTCAAGGCTCAACGATGAAAGACATGATCATCAAAAAGAAAGAGGTTGAGATACAAGCCTTGTCAGTCAACCTCGAGAGAGATAAATGGGTCATTAGCTATCTTGAGCAAGAAAGCAAGCAACTTACCAACAAACAAGAACTCATGGAGTTGCAAATCTTCAAAGAAAACCAACAATGGTCCAAGAAGGCAAAGTGCAAGTTGACATCCGTTGAACAAGAAATAGAGAATGACCAGGAGTATTTGTTGGAGAAGGTGAATATGCACTTGGAGAGGTTGCTTGAGAAGGAAAACAAAGAGAAAAAGATGCTTCACCACATGGCCTACCACTACCTAACCCAGAGCAACATTTGCAATGCAAGGACAAAGAGGCTAAAACCCAAGCTAAGAAGAGTTTTGAGGAACAAGAAAGAGCAAGATAAACTCAAAATATTGGCTGAAGTATCATTGGCTCAACAAAGCACCTAACAAGGATCACTCATGCCAAATTTCAAGAAATTTAGAGCAATTTTTGTCATTTTTTAATTTCTTAATGTAAAAAACAAGCTTTTCCAATAGGTGCACAGCGCCCCTAGCACTGTGCTTTTGATGGAGGCATGCTTTTGCAAAATGGCTTACATATCTCGAATCAACATGGAAAAATATGTAAACCCGGAAATAGTGAGAAGATTTGGACAATGTATTGGCCTCCAAAGGGGCAAAAAACACCTAAAAAGTGCCCTCTCTACGACTTTTTTGCCACACAGGAAGCAGTCTTGGGAGAATCAACTTTTGGAGGGGAAAATGAGCTCCAAATCGGAAAAACCAAATTGTTACAGAAACTAGATAGGCGGGGAATTCCAACAAGCCAACTTGCACCTGATTTGGACACCAGGAAGGCCTCCAAAACTAGCCTTGAAATGGTGTTGCGCATTAAATTTTTGGCACTACACATTAAACTGATTTTGCCAGTTTTGCTTAAATTTCAGTTTTTTCCTAGTTTTCCTGGAAATTGAATTTTTCTTCATTCCTTGGTAAATGTATGCATGTTGAATGATGTTTTGATGTAAATATGGATGAAAAACACCTCATATGGTAGATACATCAAGTTCCAAGTGGTTTTGAACTGAATGAATTAGTTTCCTAAGTTTTAGAGGCAAGCTATTCCACTACCTGCTTTTGTGTGCCTAGTTTAGATATGGTTGAAACCACTCCTCTTCTCATGGTTCCGACCCTTGATAGCTAGCATGAGTTGTTTGATTGCCTATATTATGTACTTTTTCAATCATTTGTAAAGGTTGGACTCTTGTGGAAGCTCTAAACTCTATTGTATATCTCTACAGCAGTTTGGCAAGGAATAAAACCAGGTTTCACAACTATTTTTTTGGGATTCTTGTGACAGTGAGTTGATGCATTTTTTTTCTTTGTAATGAGTTTTTATTATGTTTTATATGTATCCAAATATATATTTCTCTTCTAAAACTAAATGAATCAAGGTGAATAGACAAAATACACTATTGTGCTTTGTCTTGGGAATGCATTTGGTTTTCAATGTTTTCAACTATTTGAAGAGGATTCATAGTTTCTTTATGCCCTCCTCAACTCCTTAGCTGTCTTAATCTACCATCTGAATCCATTTTGAGTACATAAACCCTTGTCTACCTTGCCCCACAGAACATGATTGTATCCCTGAGTTGATTTTCCAGACCCATTTGCCTTCTCCAAATGATCCAACAACCAAAACCTAAAAATCAAACCAGAAAACCCTAATCTACTATACCTAGCCTAAAATCAGCATTCATTTCACTCATCTCAAGATATAATTGCAACTATCCTCACTGAGATTGACAAGGAGAGAGCCCTCTCCCGACCTGGTAGGGCTAGCTACCAGGTTAAGCGTGGTTTGTGGTTACTGTAGAATTTCCTCGCTTCAGCCTGAGGTTGATATAGGCTCTAATAGGAATAAAATCTACCTCCGACCTAACTAAGGACATTTTTATTCCTAACGGAGTCTCATGGAAAGGGTAAAGAGAAATAAAGCGAGGAAACATCCCTTTTGCCTTAATGAAACTCATGAGAGAATTGATAAGGATGAGCCTCTTACCATCTATATATTGGAGGCTTGGGATTGCGATGGAGGTTTCATGGTTTTCAAATGATTGTCAAAACTTTGTATGAGATATAGTTGTTATGCTTCCATGAGGTTGAGAGAGAGCGAGAAAGGAACTTGAGAACTAGAGGAAGATTGATCCAGCCAAGATGGTTGTAATCATTTTTCTCCAAACTAATAACATAGATCTTCTATTGTGTTGTCTACTTGATGGTGTTGATGTCTTGTTTATTTACATGTTGATTCAATACCATAACTTATAAGTAGCTTAGATGCATGTTGTTTCATATATTTATGTATCAATGTTTAAATCATCATAGTTTATATGTTGTAGGATTACTCTACGTCTTGTTTATATGCGGTTTTTGATCTAGGAGCTAATAGAGGGGTCTTTTACTTTGCCACATTGGGTTCTCCAGCAGAGATGCACTAAGGAGTGAGGTAATCTCTCTTCTTCCACTTTGTTAATCATGCATTGGTATAGATATGTATATGCTTCTTTGTGACAGCTGCAATTAATTTGAAACAATCATCGTTGGATCCCGGGAAGATCCTCGAGGGTATTCCAGCCATAACCACCCATGCATTAATCCCTATAGAAGGATTGGCGACTCTGTTGGGGACTATACTAGTTCCCATTTTTTACCTTCCAAGTTCTCTAGATCTCTCTTTCTTTCCAGGCCTTCCTGTTCTTCTTGATTCCCATTTTGACCACTTAGGATACTTCACAACCTTCTTCCTTGTACATAGCCTTTGAATAGACCCTGAATAACTCTTTTTACATCCTCTACCTCTGTAATGCACCCTAGTTGCGCAAACCAGATAGTTATAATGCCCCCCAAACTTGTAGACATAGGATTAATCCTACCATTAACGCTCTATAGCTTCTCCTAAGGTGCGTTAGTCAGCCATTATCTTGATAAAAAAACATACTCTATGAATTCCTAGGTTGGGAAGCAAATTATAGGCTATTTCAGGGATCTAAAATTGTGCATTCTTTTTCATTTCATGTTTTCTAATCATTTTTTCTTTTTAGGAAATAGCTTAAGTGCATTTGTTTTTCAGGAAAATAAAAATGAAAAAAAAGTTGCTTATTATTTTGTTTTAGTTGGTTTGATTATGCATATGTATATTGGGTTAATTGTTAGAGCACATTGCATGTCTGCAAGTTGTGCATGTGTTTACTGCATTGGATGCATGGTGTTGAATTGATGTATAAATGATTCTCTCCTTGTAGAAATAACTTGTTCATCGAAATGAAATTGTAAATCATATTTTCTGCATGGTTTGAGTTAGAGTTTCACAGGAATCCATACATCAACACCCCTTTCGAAGACATTAATGAAGTACCTTTAAAATCAATCTCGTAATACAAGCAATTAAAAACTCTTTTTTGAGCATACACACATATTAGTATAGGCTAGGATCTTGGGCTAGCTAATGGTGAGTTAACTAGCAATGAGGTATGCCATGATCCTCTTCTAGATGAATATATGTATCTAATTGACTCAACTAATCCTTGGTATGGAGACATTCTTTTCTACCTCCAAGCACAATGATTCTGCCAATAGCTCTCGTCAGCCGACCATCGTGACATCCACCACCAAGCCAGGCACTATTTAGATACTTTATATCATCATTGAGGTCATACATTTCTTCTACGTTGTCTCACTCATGCCAAGGTGGAACATATTGTAAATGAATGCCATGCTAGGCAATGTGGTGGTCATATTTATGGCATGGCTATCCCCCAGAAAATTTTGGGTAGAGGATACTACTGCCCAACCTTATTTAAAGAATGTATTGTTACAGTCCAGCAATGTTATCCTTTCCAAATATTTACCAAGAGAATGTGTGCAACCCTAGTCCCCTTCCCTCGGTCATTTCCATCAGCCCCTTTTCTAAATGGGGCATTAACTTCGTCACCCGAAACCCCACTTCCACTGATGGAAACAACTTCATTATTGTCATTATGGAATACTTTACGAAATGGGTGGAAGCCATTCCCACTTTTCAGTTTGATGGAGAAACTGCGGTGTTATTCCTTTTCAATCAGGTAATATGTCATTTCAATTTTCCCCACACAATCATTACAAACCGTGTTTCCCACTTTCACAACCATATGATGTCTAACATAACATTGTTGCTAGGTTTTAAGAAAGAACATTCTCCCTTATTCTACCCTCAAGCTAATGGACAAGTGGAAGCCGTTAATAGTGTCCTCAAACACTTGATATGCCAGTTAGTAGGAAAACATAAAACTCATTGGCACCACATGTTATATCCTTCCTTTTGGGCATATCAAACGTTGGTCAAAACTGCTATAGGCTTTGCACCATTTCAACTTTCTTATGGATTGGAAGCAGATCTTCCTATTGAGTGTTAGATTCCTTCCCTAAAATTAGTTGTTTAAGCCTTGCCTGACACCATAGTCAAAGAAGAGTGCTTTCTATCCCTTAATTAGTTGGATGAGACTCATCGAGATGCCGCACTGGCTCTCGAAGCCCATAAGCATTGAGTCAAAGCCCAATATGACAAAAATGTCAAACCTCGTTCTTACCAAGAGGGTGACCTTGTTTTACTTTACAATCAAAAGCATGATCTCTTGGGTGCAGGTACGATTCAACCATTATGGGTCAGTACATATGTTGTTAGTAAGGTCCTTTCGAAAGGTGCCTATGAACTTTGGGATTGTGATGAAATTCCACTTGTGGAGCCCCACAATGGTCTCTATCTGAAAAAGTGTTATGCCTAGTGTTACATTCAGCATTTCCTTTGTAATTTTATGTATTTATAAGTTTTTCTTCTTTTGGTGTATTTGGATGTTTTTATATTTTTATGGGTATTTGTCTCATACACGTCTCTTGTTGCACAAATTTCTGTGTCACCTTTACCATACGTAAGACACACAACTCGTGTCAATCGTCACACATGACACATTGCATCAGTTGCTTGGGTCCTTTACACACTTGAGTAGGAACTACTTAGTTCCAGGAGAGTTTTTCTTGGCACTACCACCAAAAATATTGCTAAGTATAGGTCCATTATCGAACTCCTTATAGAAACCTCATCTCGGGACATCTCCAGTCTGGTGTTCAGGTTAGACCCTCAGATAGTCATTATGTAATTGACTAATCACTATCACATTCACAATCCAATATTGTTACATTATTATTTAAGTGTATGACTCTTGGAATGATAATTTGAATTTATTACATATGAACACATGCATCGAGAATTTAATGCATTAGCTAAATCATTGGCAAATTATGTATTAGATTTGCATCTGTCTCATTCATTATAGTTACATGTATGAATGTAAAATTTTGCATTGTTAAAAATTTACAAAAAATAAAAACAAGCATTTACACCATGAATCACCAATCAATATATATATATAATGTGTGTGGTGTGTGTGTGGTGTGTATGTATATATATAAGTATATAATATATAATATGTATGTATATATATATGTATATATATATATATATATAATATATATATATATATATATATATATATATATATATTATATATAGATACATATGTATACATATATATCTATACATGTAGTTATATATATATATGTGTGTGTGTGTGTGTGTATATATCGAGTCGAGTCTTTTTACATCAAAAATTCTCAAAATTTGTGTGTTTTAAGTACAAAATGGCTCTAGTAAGCCTCACTATGACACTCGCTAGCTATACCACTACTGTTGATCCTGTTGCTCATGATAACTCATAATAGCTCTAGCCAACCTCCTAAGAGGAACCAAAAACTACTCTAGCACACCCACTGTGTGTCGCTGCATCTGAGCTAGTATCTCCCTCATGGGAAGTGGTGGCACACCCATGCTCAAACCTTCGAGCTTCCTAGCAACCTCACAGAGACTCTGTGTGTCATCTCCCTCTTCAGCACCTACTGGTGCTCCAACCCCAGGTAGATGATCACTGTGCCTAGCATGGAGGGGCATGCCTATAGGATGTACAAGTGCCACATCTATGTCAATAAAATGCTTAATTTCAATACTTTTTCATCCATAATAAAAAAACATTACATAAAATTCAAAAGTTAAAAAATACTTTTGGTACTTTGATAAATCCCCTTACCTTGTGGTCCCCACTGAGTGCTAGGTGGAAATATCAGTTTTGGATCCCCTATGTAATCCATGCCCGCATAAACATAATCATTGAACATCAAGCTCTGGCTACTGAGACACTCAAAGAAGTCATCCCCGAAGAAGTTTCTAATCGGTCCACCGTGTAGTATGAAGTTCTAGGGCAGCCCATTGCTCCTATCTCGGCTCCCTGGGACCAGTTATGTCTAGACTCATGCATGAACTCATCATGAGCACTCTCTCAAGGATAAAGGACACGATCAAAGTACTGTACCCAAACTCTCTTTGGGCCTAAGTCTTACAAGTTTTCAACTCTGCTTTCACCTGGCAAAGGACTCCCTCACAACAATTGAATACCTATGGATGTAAGTAATCTATTGCTAGTAGCACCTAAGCCTTTGAATCTACATGCTGACTCTTAGACCTTGCCAATCGTACGATCATCCATAGACAGTGCCTCATCAGGATAGTTTTGATCTGCTGAATGGGAACCTAGTTTCTCACTAGCCCATTTCTCGATCTATAATGTATCTAGACCAATTCCATGGTGGTTCTAGGATCCACTCTCCATCTTGTCACATTTACTCATACACCTCTACATGATAAACCAATGAGGAAGCAACTATAATGTCTTTCGATCGAGAGCTCGTGATCCTCGATCTTGAACAAACATTGATGTTCATCCCATCGTTCGATAATCTAGTTAAGGAGTTCCTCCTAACCCTTCATCAGGTCCAGTCTAGCATATTTCAACAACCCTCATCTTTGCAAATTTGCTAAGCTATCCAAATCATTTAGCATTTGTAGTTCCTCAGCATGATGATCTCTTTCCCTCCACAGACTCGTCTTTCTAGCTCCAATCCTACACAAAATCACCCTTCAATCAGTCTCTTGCTGGCAAGAAACCCTGAGAATGCAAGAAAGATGGTTTTGCCTTACACTTGATCGGCTAACGTAGCCCTGCTAACCCACAGGGGATGCTAACTCCCCTCCCTTTCACGACTAGGGTGTTTAATGCTCCCCCTGGCCTAGGATACTGCGTTATCCAACCAAACCATATGGGGCTTGCTCAAAAACAAAAATTTACCCAAGAAATCAACTAAAAAAATGTATTAAAATATACAAGTAAAGGATTAGGACATCTACCTTGAACAAAGGGCACATCAAATGGTAACCTAGATTTCTCATAATCACTCAATGCATATTTTCTCCTTTTTCTCTTCAGAACACTCGCATAGAACTAAAAATAGTGAAAATGAAGGCCTCTGGATGTATAA
This sequence comes from Pinus taeda, assembly GCA_000404065.3. Taxonomy (NCBI): domain Eukaryota; kingdom Viridiplantae; phylum Streptophyta; class Pinopsida; order Pinales; family Pinaceae; genus Pinus; species Pinus taeda. Next base: position 9,690 of record APFE030524475.1, read on the forward strand.
CTCACCTTAGCTAGGCATTTAAATTGAACTTTTTCATTCCTATGTTGTTAAGCATACACCATATTGCTATGATTTTAAATTTTACTTATGCTCTAATGAAATTTTAGTGTTGATATGTAAAATTGACCATGGTTGACTTTGGATGAGCACTTTCTTTTTTGGGACCTTTTCTCACTCTTGAAACGAAAATTCCTCGAGTTACCATCTTCAGGCTTGTAAAAATCCTATGGAGATGATATGAACACTTTCTTTTTTGGGACCTTTTCTACTCTTGAACTGAAAAAATCCTTGAGTTATCTTCTTCATACTCATAAAACAATCTATGGAGAAGACCTAAGTAGCTCATTTATCTCTTTTTCCATGCTCTTTAAACTAAAAAAGACATATTGATTTTTCTTCATCTGACTCATTAAAATTTTATGAATATCTCTTGAGTTTTTCTTCATGTGAATCATTAAAATATCATGACAAATATTGATTTTACTTTTTCCCATCGTATTCATAACAAAATGAGGGAAACTTCTATTGATCATAGGTGTATCACTTTATCTAGACTCAGTAGACTAACTTACGGAAAAGGAACTAGGTCGAGTATACTATTAAACCTTTTTCAAACCTGTTTATCAACCATGACAAATGGGCATCCTTGGAGTTTCTCTTTAAGATCTTTTCAGACTCTCTAAATATGAAAAGACCACCAAGTTTACCCATCTGGACTCGTTAAACTTAATCCTATGGGGAAACATTGGACAACATAGTGACTCAATATCTATATTCAAAAGGATTTTTTGGTAGCAGTCTATCCCCTGAACATGGCACTCCCTTAGAAAACCTTTTTGTTAGTCTCTCATATGAACCTTACCATCCTATGAGATTAGCCTTTATATACTTTGATGTTCATTCATCCCTGTATCCTAACACTCTTTTGTGTTCATGATTCTAATTTGTTTGTTAAAGCTTTGTGCCATGCCTTCTATTGTTCAAGGGATCCACCTATCATTTTCTTCATGTATCAACCATCGATCATATACTTCCATCATTCCCTCCATATATTTGACCCATTGTTCAAAATTTATCCCCAAACCAAATCATTCTTGTCATGATTCATGTTCACTGATGTAGGACACCTTATTTCCGACCTTTTGATAGGTCTCTTCCTATAAACTTCAACACTCTATCTAGGAAGAAGATCAACAAACATATCGGTACCTTGGAAATTGCAATCCTAAGTGGCAGGTTACCTTGTGTTTGATTGGGGGTTTTCATCATTAGCTCCGAGTTGAATGATTCTACGAGTGTTCCACGACAACATCATTTCTCACACTCACTAGATTGTACTGTGCATATTGGAGACCATCATCCTTATTGGTGGCCATTCTTGCATCTATTAACCATTTTCATTATTGACTGGTAATAAGAAAATTTCTCAAATGTTTGACAACAACTCCTTTATTCACATGTGCAGAAATATGTTGTTCAGGTAAACGATGACCAGGACCTTGGGTAGAGGCTTACATCACTCAACCTTCTTTCCTCTCCCATGCTACATATATTGTTTTTGGAGACAACTCGTTGGGATGATCATATTATCACACATTTCCACATTGTACTTATCGGTGGACATGATCATCATACCTCTTTTGAGAAATCAGTCTGACATAGCTACAAAACATGGGAATTCCCAACTGAAGACATGATTTTATATTTTTAACGTATGTTGTTTCTTTTAGGTTCACCGCAGACCTAAAGCTATGATCCACTCTCTCTCTCTTTCTAAACAAAATTTATAAAGGATTTCGACCATCGTCTTCATCTTTGACCTCACACTTTAGGGGGAATCTGTTATATAGGAAGATGACCTCCTCATTAGCTCGGAGGAGAAACAACGTTTGGTTAAAGACATTACCTAATTCACATACCTATTTTCCAGGGTAACGCACCCTAGAGCAGGCAAGAATAGTTATAACGCTCTCCATGCACCAACCAAGAGTGTTATTTGATGAGCCTCATCATTGGGTAATTATATGGGCCTTAATTCACCTCCTAGCTTAGTCAAACCAACTATTTTCACAACTTATTGCATACTTTTGATTATATTTTGTTTATGACATGAGTTAGAGTTGGATATTTTTCTTTGTTGTCTAATGTGAATTTAACGTGGAATTAAAGGATAAAGGAAAGGAATTTTGGAAAAAACCTTGGTCAAAACTCGAATGGGACAAGGGAGAGGAATTATAGGAGGTAAATCCTCCTCATTTACTACCCCCCATTTGAATATTCCTCCATCATCTCAAAGTGCAAACGGTGAAATCATGAGGACTAGAAGGCAGCCGAGCAAGCGAAAGTCAAAGCACCAGATTATCTCGAGTTTGGGAGCTTAGCCTCCCTAATTTTAAGGAAGTCATTGGAGACTTCATATGTATAAGTAAAGAGGCCTAGGGCCTTAGTAGGATTCAAATTTTTGATTGTAAAACTCTAATCTATTTTTGAGCTGCAAGACTTGTGACACTTTTTGATGTAATTCGTGGTTTTGATAATAGAATGAGTCTTGTTTTGAGCTAGCGCTGAGTTAACTCAGAGGGTTGAAGCTTTTGGGTTAGGCCCAACCCTAGTAGCCAAGACTCCTCTTTATTGTACATGTATGCTAGCATAGATTCATGGTTAACTTGTTCATTTTTTTAAGTAACTGCATTTCCATTACAACAGTGTAGAGTACATTGGTTGTGTTTTAGTTTGGTTCCATTTGTGCCTTCTTCCAATTAGCAGGTTAGCAAGGAGAAAAAGATCACCATAAGGTTGTCAGTAGGTTTCTCGGCCTCACCTCCTCCCTTTGCGACCATGACTTGAGGAAGAGAACCTTCAGCAACCCCAAAACACAAATTTCTAGTTCTTGCATGAGCTTTGGAGTTTGTTATCTTGATTCAGTACTTGGTTCATTTCATTGTCATCTCTTTCCATCGCTCTCTTTTTGTAATAAGATCTCACTCACATTCTCATTTTCTTCAGCACTTTCTTCATGCATAATATGGGCAACTGATTCATGCTTTTCTAGTTTATGAGAATGTATCTTGTTGCATAGTTCTTGGAAGACACACATGTTTTAAGCATTGCAAGTACTTCAGAAGGAGTTCTAGACTTCATCACCAGCTTCTATCTTTCACCTCATCCACCTCAACCATCACTTGGCCCACCCTCACCTTCACTATTTTTTTTTGTCCTTTTTCATTGAAATTCCCCTAGACACATTGAAATGCTTAAGCAGAAGCTAATAAATCACATCTTAATCAGATTATACCCACAAATTTCCTTTCAGTCCAATCCACGACAAACCTGACCAATCACTGTCAACCGCATGTTGCATAGCTGATGTATTCATTTCAACGTTTGACTTTAGGCGCTCCAAATCTCCACCGTCGATATGTATCAGTTGATCCCGGTTATCGTGTCACCCGCTCAACAACTAGCTTGGCCAATATCCACCGTTGATCAATCCCGCATGATCCAACGGCTGTTGCGCATTGTCGCGTGAATTCTTGCACGACCAATATCCGATCAAGAGCATGCGAGAAAAGTGGTTTTCCCGTGTTACGTGCCACCCACTTAGGCTAATCACATGAAATTTAGGAATATCGCTTACAGCTCTTAGGGCATGCAAGATACCTCTTACCGCCTACGAAGACTACTCCATCATTCTGCATGTTTTCCACCCTTCTCTTGACACGTGACTTGATGTGATCCATCCATCTATTAACTTAATCTCCTACAATAAGATCTCTGCTATTCATCCTCCATTAATCTTGTTCATTGATTAGACTAATCCAATGGTTCCTGTGCATTGCTACTTCATTACTTCTTCCTTTCACTGATTTCGATCTTTGATTGCTCTTCTGCTTGACTCCTTCCCAAACTTTGTTCTGTGTATTATTTAAATGCTACCACTCCTGAGCTTTGATTTGGTTATTTAATCAGACTCCAACACTGTCCGATCATCGTAATACTCCCATGAGAACCGTCGTCTCTCTCGGATTATTTTTGAATTACATGCACATGTATGTTATGCATAATCACTCTAATCCACGCACAATTCATCATTCAATTACTCAATACACACCAAACACACTTAAAAATCGTACTTTTGTATTAATAAATAAATATTTACACAATGAGTTCATTCTCGGCCTAATCTTCTATATTAGTGGCCTTTCCTTTCACAAAAGGCCTCCTAGGACCCTTCCACACCATCCAAACACTCCATAGACCTGCTAGTCATCTTCAACCACCTTCCATCCACCTGTCACATCCACAAGAAGAATTAAATTGCATGCTTGATTTTATCGAAAAAACCAAAAAAGTGAAAACAGATTTAGTTTACTTTCCTTGCTTACACATTAGTATGGTTTGGTGCTCTTTACTTCTGTAACTTAGATAGCATCATTAGGTTAGTGTTGATTTATCAATGCTTGTTATCATATCTATTTAAATGGTTAGTTAGGATATGGTTTGATTTAGCATTACATGTTGTTTTCCTCATTACTGCAGTAGAGTAGCTCTCTTAGAATAGATTTGCTCTTCTTCCATCAAAGAATCAAGCTTCTTCTGACTCTATAAAAGTCTGGCTTGTAACACCTGGGGTGTCTTGCCAGATGAACAATGAATATAGGTAGGACATTCACTTTTACTTGTGCATATAGCACTATCACCTCCAATTTTTTTTGAACCTCAGGTCGATAAGTAAAGCTGGTAGCCAAGGAGTTGCAGTATCCTTGCTTCAATACTAGCACTTATCACCTTTTGGCACTGTTCTCAAGGAGGTGTCTGAGTAGATGTGGTTACTGCTTTCTTTTCTTCTACTTCTAGTCTTCAGTTTTCTACCATTAGTTTATTTCTGCAAAAGTAATGTAGTAGCTTCCTTTCTTTCAATTGTCATTATCTGCTTTCCTTTCCATTCTGCAAGTAGAATTTCAATTCAGCAAGTAACTTTTCTTTTTGTCAGTAGTTTTCATTCAATCAACAATTTCATGTCTACAAAGTACTTTCCAACAAAAAAATCTTAAAAAAACTAACCCAAAAACATTTCCTTTCATGCCTCATAGGAATAGGGACAATTTAGGGAAATTCTTGCCAAATACCGCCACTACATCCAACAACCAACCTTCTCTCTTCTTCAGTGTTTGTGAACTGGAGGAACCTTTAGGTGAGAAACTAAACATATTTGAAGAACCTACAGGGGAAGAAGAAGAAGAAGAACCCATTCCTACTAAAGCAATGGTTGAAAACCGAAATGACAGAGGGAATAGAGAGAGAGTTCAGGGTGCCTTCCCCATTAGGGAAACCAACGAGGACACTAAGATGAAGAATATAAGCCTCCCTGTTGTACCTCATTTCCATGGCCTGACCATAGAGGACCCCCAACACTTTCCTATTTGATTTTTTCATTATATACTGAACCTATGACTATACAAATGATGATAAAAAGTTAAAATTGTTTCCATCTACCCTCAACGATGCAGCATTGTGCTGGTTCATGGGTTTACCTGGAGATAGCATCACAACTTGGGCTCAGATGCAACAAGATTTTAACAACAAATATTGGGAATATTGTAGGTAAAAGGATACTAAAGAAGATATTTTTAGGATGACCATGGGCCAGGATGAATCCTTAGAAGGCCATGAAGAAAGATTCCAACTCAGTTACAAAAGGGCGAGGTTCACACTTGACCCCAAGTCACTAAAGTTGGTCCTACTTAGAGGAGTAAGGGAAGATATTCTAGATACCTTACATTTGTTAACAGGAAGGGATATCTACCAATTACGCTATGAGGATATTTGTATTTAGAAACCATTCTAGGGTAGCTAGGAAAAAGGGTAGGAGTAGTCAACCTGTGGCTAGTACATCATCTTCCAACTCATCCATCAAGGGTGAAATTGGAAATATGCTGGAAGATTTCAAAATTGAGATGCTTCAAACCCTTTCCTTGCAATTGGACACCATGAACATCAAAAGGAAGCAAGAGGAAGTAGAGATAGCCTTGGCCATGTTTTTCCCTAGATGCACCAGGAGGCATCCTAGGAACGAATGTCCATTGAACTACATTGAGATTTGCTCGGTCTGTGAAGAAAACCACTGCATAGACAAGTGCCCTTCTTTACCCTGACTCAAAGTTGTATATCAAGGCCTAGACCATACCAGCAGGGTATGCAAGGATCATCCCATGCATATTACAACCCCAACCAAACCACAACTATACCTTCTTGGGGACCCCCTACTCATCCTTCTTGGTCTACACCCCCTCCTTGGTCCTATGCATCTCAATATCATTCCCAACTAGCCAACCAATCATTTCAACCTTACGTTCTGCCACAACCTGTGGAGGCCCCAATACAACAATGCTCTAGCTCTATTGCCTCCACAACCTACCCAACCACAACTCCTATACTCTGCTCCACCCAAGCAACCCCAGATGCCTGCCTAGCCAAATCCGAACCCAAACAATAGGCAGGCTCAACACGTATATAGTGGAGAGACATCATACCTAGCTTATGTTGTAGAAATCTAGGAGATCAACCTAAGATCTTGGAGAATTTTCCTGGATAACCAACCTCCCTCTCCACATAGGGAGGTTGAGGAAGAAAGAGAGGAAAACAACCTTAAAGTAAATCCACCCTTTCCTGAGATATTTGCCCAACCTGTCCAACCTACCCTAGAAGAAACTGAACTTCTGGGAGAATTGAAAATTCTATGTGTAAAGATCCCCCTTCTCCAGGAAATAAATATGTTCCCATTTACAATAATTTGATTAAGGAGAAATGCTTCAAGCATCCAGGAAGAAGAAAAAGTGATGCCCCTACCATTATTGTCATTGGGCAGTTGTCCAACTTAATGTTGGGGCAGGTAATATATTTGAAATATTTGGACCCTCGAAGCCCTGTAGCAAATGTGCACATCAATGGCACCATCGTCCCACACACTCTGATCAATATTGGGGCTACCATTAATGTGATGACCAAGGACACCATGCTCAATCTGAACCTCCAAGGGTCATTTAGGAAAACCACAATAGTTCTGCAACTTGCAGACTGTTCCATAGTCACCCCTCAGAGAATTTTAGAGGATGTGATGGTCTCCATTGACTCCTGGGAGTACCCTACAGATTCTCTAGTTCTCCAGCCTAAGACTAAGCTTACAGGTTTCCCTCTCCTCCGTGGGAGGCCATGGTTGGTCACAAATGATGCTTACATTAGCTACAGAGTTGGGAATATGACCATCAAGAACAGGCATATTTCCAAATAGTTAGTCCTATACCCTCCTACTAAACCTTCTCTAGAGAATGATTTACCTTTATGGTTGGAGGAGGAGGAAGAACATGAGGTTTACTCCACCAAACTTTATGCTTTGGAAGTAACCATAGGAGGAGGACAATAAGATGAGAATGACTTAATTGAGCACCTGCTCCAAAGTCCAACTCCTAGTTCGTTACCATTAGAAGAAGAAGTAAGGGAAACCCAGAACAATCATCCAATTGACTTATGCTTGGTAGATTCCAACCTACTCCATGTCAAAATCATAGAATTCAGCCTAGAGAAATCTTTTTAAATTATTCCATCTCTTTCTGCTCTTGAAGAGGAAAATCTATGCAACATGTTGAGAGAAAATCTAGAAGCCTTCGCTTGGAGTTACAAGGAAATGAAGGGAGTACACCCCTCAGTGTGTACTCACCACATATACATCAAATAAGGTTGCAATCCAGTCTGAAAACCAGAAAGGAGGATGAATCCAGCTCTTAAAGATATAGGCATAGAAGAATTGCAACTAGATGTAGGATTCATTTACCCTATCTCTAACAGTGAGTGGGTCTCTCCTTTAGTGTTAGCTCCCAAGAAAAATTGTAAGTGGAGGATTTGTGTCGATTATAGGGAGTTGAACAAAGCCACAAAGAAGGATCATTTTCCCCTACCCTTCATTGACCAAGTGCTAGATGGTCTGGTAGGGAAGAAGCTTTTTTCTTTCCTAGATGGATTCAATGGGTACAACCAAATCCAAATCTGTCGTGAAGACCAAGGCAAGACCACATTCACCTATCCTTGGGGTACTTTAGCGTATAGGGTCCTTCCTTTTGGCCTATGCAATGCTCCTGCCACTTTCCAGAGAGTAGTCTTGAGTATTTTTGCTGAATTAGTACATGATGCGATGGAAATCTATATGGATGATTTGACACCTTATGGTTGTGATTTTCAAGAAGCCCTGACTAACCTAAGCAATGTATTGCACAAATGCATTGAAATGAACCTATCTCTCAGTCTGAAAAAATGTGAATTCTTAATGACTAAAGGGACTGTGCTAGGTCATTCAATATCTCAACAAGGACTGCAAGTGGACCTGAACAAAATAGCAATCATCCAAAGGGTCCCACCTCCATAGAACCAGATGGATGTCATGAGTTTCTTGTGGTTAGCTGGATACTATCGAAGGATCATAAAGGACTTCAGCAAGTTGGCCTCTCCTTTATTTGGGTTGTTGCCAAAGATTCTGAGTTTATATTGTCAAAAAGTTGTCAACATGCCTTAGACATTTTAAAGGGTAAGTTAACCACTGCACCAATTCTTTGAGGCCCAAACTGGGCCCTCCCTTTTCATATTCATGATGATGCCTCACACAAAACCATAGGAGTAGCCTTTAGTCATGTAGAGGATAAATTGCCCTATACCATCTATTTTTTCAGTAAGAACCTGTCAAAGGCTTAGCTAAATTATACTGTGATCGAAAAGGAACTCTTGGCTGTTGTGAATTCATTAAACAAATTTAGGAATTACATTACAGGCTACAAAACATTTGTGCATATTGACCACACTACAATAAAATATTCAATGAGCAAACTAGATGTGAATGCTAGAATTATAAGATGGTTGCTTTTATTACAGCAGTTTAATCTAACTATTATTGATAAGCCTAGTAAGGAAAATTTTGTTGCAGACTTTATATCTAGGATGAATTTGCCTATAGGTGAAGAAGGAATGGTGGGTGACCAGTTACCAGATGAGCATTTATTTTCTATTTCAGTTCTCTCCCCATGGTTTGATGATATAGCAAACTATTTGGTATCAGCACAGTTCCCACCAAACTTGCCCTCCAAAGAAAAGAGCAAGATAGTCAGGAAAAGCGCTCCCTTCACCTGGATTGGGGGCAATCTTTTCAAACTTGGCCTAGATCAAATCTTGAGAAAGTGTGTAAGGGAAGAGGATGTTTTTGACATCCTCCTGAGTTGTCATGACATGTCTTGTGGAGGTCACCTTGCAGCAAAGACGACAACATTCAAAGTGTTACAAGCGGGCTATTATTGGCCCACTCTTCATTAGGATGTGAAAAATTACATTAGTTAGTGTGATCAGTGCCAGAGGATGGGAAAGCCTACTCCAAGAGATGAAATGCCCCTACAACCTCAAGTGAGTTTAAAGCCATTTGATAAGTGGGGCATGGACTTCATTGTGCCTATTAACCCTCCTTCAAAGCAAAAATAGTACATTATTGTTTGCACTGATTATTTGACTAAGTGGGTTGAAACCGAGGCGATTAAGGCAGCAACAGGAGAGGAGTTGGCTGAGTTCCTAAGGGAGAATGCATTCTAAAAATTTGGGTACCCTAGAGAGCTAGTCACAGACCAAGGCAACCAAATTACCTCCAACATGATTGAAGAATTGCTCAGCCATCCCAAAATCAAGCATAGGACATCCACTCCTTATCATTCACAAGCTAATGGGAAAGTGGAGGTGACCAATAGGGCACTGGAGAGCATCTTAACCAAGGTAGTGAGTAGCAGTAGGAAGGATTAGGCAAAGAGATTATTTGAGGCCATCTGGGCCTATAATACAACATGGAAGACCACCAATGTATTTACACCCTATGAGCTGGTCTATGGGAAAAAGGCTTTGCTATTCGTTGAGTTTGAATATAACACATTGAGGATGGCAGCCCAAGTAGATTTAGATCTTAGTCATGCACAAAAAGAAATATTGTTCCATTTGAATGGCTTGAATGAATTCAGAATGTAGGCCCTCCTACATACAGAGATAGTTCAGCTTCAGAGGAATATCTGGCATGATAGACATATTAAGGAGAAGCAATTTCAAGAGGGAGATTGGGAATTAGTATATGATTCTAGGTATAAAGACTTCAAGGGCATGCTAAGGACAAGATGGCTCGGACCTTATGTGGTGGAAAGATGCCATGATAATGGTTTAGTGCAAATCAGAACTATAGATGAGGAAGCCATTCCATTGCTTGTTAATGGACACCAATTGAAAATGTACAAGAGGCCTTTATCAAAACAAGAGTTCATTGACAATATAAATAAGACAATGATGATGGCGGAGGAAGCTCCAACTCCTCCCTCATCAAGTCACTGAGAAAGAGAAAAAAAGAATAACGATTCAGGTGAAAACCTCCATGAGGCGCCTAAGTCCCATCTTTGGGTTGAAAACCTCGTGAGGCAACCTAATGATGAAATTAAAAAAAAAAGGAAAAAAGAATAAGAATATCCCTAGGTGAAAACCTTCCTTGTGGCGCACAGCGCAAACATCTAGGGTGAAAACCTCTCTGAGGTAGGATAGGTGTTTAAAAAAAAAAAAAAGACAATCGAGCAAAGAGAATATCCAAAGGGAACCCTACCTCACATATATTCATCTCTTCCACTCCTTACCATGCATCCCTCTGTAAATTCAATTGTTTTTTTCACTTCATTGCTTCAATTTAGGTGAAGACTGTGTTTTCTACAGGATCCCCTATATTCCTACAGGATCCCCTATATTCCTACAGGATCCCCTGAAAACATATAAGATGATCTTGTAGGAATTACAATGGCCCAAAAAATCTATAGGAAGCAATCCAAGGGTGAATGGTAGGTTGGTTAGGTCCCCAAAATTCATTCTAGACATGATCTAACCCCTCACCTCATCCATTACCATAATCTCTGAACTCACCATTCAAAACAAAAAGAGATTAGTTTATGCCAATTATGAAAAAAAAAAGAAAAAAGGGAAAACATGGGAGAGTAAGAGCATTACCTGAATGTCCCTTTCTCTAGACACACTCCTACTCCCTCAGTCCATTCATTGTAGCATCCTCATAGCGCCATCCAACAACATGATTAAGAAATTCTAAGGGAGAAGCAGCTATAGGACGTCCTGTAGGAAATCCTGTAGGAAATCCTGTAGTAGCCTATCCCACAGAATATCAATCATCAGCTACATGTCTTCATTAGGATGATCCAGGAGCTCCACAGCAGCAGTAACATTAGGTATTCAGTCACAGATACTTGCAAAAGCCAAGAAACCATCAACAGACAACAGAGGAGGAAGAAGAATGACCTTGTATTAATTAAACAACACAGCACCTCTGATCTTTGACAACTGTAGCATGGCATTGAGACCACAGGTAAGTATCCTGCTCACTCATTCATATGCATCATTTGATAAAAATTTGTAAGGGTTACGAGGTAGTTGGTTTATAAGTGAAAAGGTGGCC
>APFE030524486.1:8313-33827 GCA_000404065.3 Pinus taeda
GTGGAGGAATCACCCAACCACTCAACGTTAAGCTACTAGGTTTAAAGACGCCAGAACACGTCTCTAGCCTAGACCTCTAGATGTTCACGTTAAGTTCCAATGCGTTTTTAGATAAATTTGGTTTATTTTACAGTTGATCTTGGACTAGGTTTGAGTTCCAGGCCCTACTGTATGATCTCTCAAAAACACCTAAATGCAACTATATGCCAAAGATCATCATTTTGTTCGATGAATTCTAGTTTAAAAAGAGTTGAGGATCCTTCAAACAAACAAAACGAATTCAAGCAATCACACAACCTAATGCAACTAACAGCAAGGAAATGAAACTTTTCTTTTGAAAGCACAAAATAACGAAATGTTCTTTTCCTTTCAACTATTAATGCAAAAGACACTAGTTTGCTTTACTTTTTCAACGACATAAAAGTTCTCTTAAAATGAATTAGAGAGATAGCAACACTAAGTGAAAAATTAAATCACCCAATGCACACACAAGACAATTCCCAAGTCACTAAAACCAGTTTCCCAAATCAAAGGAAAACAAAGGCTTACGAGCTATGTATCTAAGCTCAACAAGACAGCGAGGAATTCAAAGGAGGAAAGCAAACTGCTTGGAACACAATCAATCACTTTCAACAATCACCAAACAAACGTGAAAGCAAAAACGAAGTTGGCTGGCCAACCAAGAACACAAGATCCCGAATGGGAGGCTAGACACACACGACCACTAGATGTCCTAGGGTTTGAGTGTGAAATCAATGGAGAAAAGCGAACACCCGAAGGGTGAGAGTCCACAACCAGACAATCGACGGTCTGACACACTTCAGCAATCGTAAAAAGTCAAGACAAAGTGCAAACCAAGCGACGAGAGCAAAAAGGAAGGCTTTGCAAAAACTGAAAACAAGCAATAAACGACTATGTATCAGTCAGGAAGGATACAATTTACATTAATCATTCATAGGAAAAATGGAAATGGAACCATAAGAGTAGTCATCTATCTTTATTAATCAGAAAATAGAGTAAGGTACAATCGAATTCTTGACGCTGAGTCCTTCTCTAGAGGGTCCAGCCAGCATGTCTTCCAAGCATTCACCTTTGAAGCAAATCTCCCAAGTCAAAGCGGTCTCTCTCTCACATACAAGGCAACAAGCTCATAACCTTCCTCAAGCTCAAAAGCAATCCTCACACAACACACCAAATGCCTACAAAGAGCAGCACTAATGCACTAAGAATTTCTCAATCAAAGTCTATATGTTCCAAACTAGCTGCTCATGGGCAATGGAGGAGGCTTATAAAGGAGAAGGAGTCTCCATGAATAGGTAAAGGATGAGCTTTCCCCCAAGATAAGTGGATGGTCAGTCGAACAGACATGCTAGAGAAAGGATGGCGACCTCAACAATGCTAACAACCAAGTCTGGAGGGATCTGGAAGGTTGGTTGTTAGAACAAATTCGCCCAAACAGGATCAGCGCGGGTGCAAAACTGGGCTGGCGCGCTGACATCACAGATCAACTATAGAGGAGGTATGGTCAGCGCTAAAGAATACAAGCGGAGGGTGCGCTGTCCGCAAAATTGGACCAGCGCGGAAAACACGTGTTCTTCCACACTGGCAGCGCAGCAGTTACATTAGCCTCCGCCCGTCAGCGTGGTTATTTAATAAACAGACGCGATGATTCATTTAACTTAGGCAAAGAGGGTTTTTTAGCCATTTCAGGGAGCATGGGCTTAGGTGAATGTGATTTTACAACACAGTAGGGATACTGAAACGATGGTAGTGACATTTTACTGTGTAACATCTCATACACCTGGCCCTTGAATCAAGTCACCAAGGGAGGAGTGAAAGAAAAATTATTCTTGTTTGAATCTTGATAGAAGGCATTCGCAGAGTTGAAACATCGCATCTGCTTTGCACCAGTGCTCACTTTACCAGACTTGAAACAACCATTTCAGATCGATACTGATGCCTATGACTATGTTATTGGGGTAGTCCTTACTCAACAGGGGCATCCAGTGGAATATCACAATGAGACACTTTCAGACATAGTCTGAAAGTATCCCACTTATGACAAAGAGATGTATTCCATTGTGCAGGCCTACCGATAATGGAAGCACTACATTTTGGGGAAGGAAATAATCATCCACATAAACCACTGATCCCTACAGTTCATACAAACGTAAGGGAAGTTGAAAAATGATCGCCATCAGAAGTGGTCCACATACTTGCAGCAGTTCCATTTGAATATCAAGTATAAGAAGGGTAGCACCAATAATGTTGCAGGACTACCTCAGCTGACCACCGATCATGGCATTAACCACCATGCTCAAATCTTGTGGGAACGAGACCTTTGATTGGCCACTTATCTACAAAAGTGACCCAGAATTCGGCCACACATACCAGACATTCTTGGAGGGTCAACAAGTTCCATATTTTCACCTCCAGGGTGCCTTGCTATGCCAGCTAGGACACCTCTGTGTTCCTTCAAGCAACCGAGCCAAGATGATTTGGGAAGCACACTATGGTTGAGCCATTGGGCATTTTGAGGTCAAGAAAATGGTGGTAATACTGTAGAAGTATTTCTATTGGCTGAATTTTCGACAGGATATTGGGAAGTACATCAGATCCTACACTACCTACATCATTTCCAAACCAACCCTCAAGAATCAAGGCCTCTATACTCCATTGCCTACCACCAGTCGACCTTGGGAATCCATCTCCATGGATTACATGAAGGAATTTCCTTTTACTAAGCATGGAAACGATTGTGTTTTTGTGGTCATTGACAGATTCTTGAAGATAGCCATTATGGTGGTCTACAAGAAGAATATCACAGCAGAAGTCACTTCTAAACTCCTCTTTGAACATGTGTGGGTACACTTTGGTATCCCACAGTTTTTCATCTCATATCGGGACAACAGGTTCCTCAGTACATTTTGGTCCAGTCTCTAGTCGATGTTGGACACCAAGCTCACTAAGTCCATAGTTTTCCATCCCCAAATTAATGTCCAAACATAGGTCGTCAACGGGATGATCATACACATTATGTGCATGTACAAATAAAAACATCCATGAACATGGGATGAGAGCCTCCCCTATGTCCAGCACAGTTATAATCGGGCTCTCCATAGCTTGACTCACCATAGCCCTTTTCAGGTGGGCTTGGGATTCTAACCACTATGTCCCACTGATGTGGTCATACCATTTGCAGGTACTCAGGATTATTTGGCTCATGTCCAGTCGTAAGTCGATAAGGCAAATAGATTCATTGAGCACATCTGACATATCTTCCATCAGGTCCATGACATTCTGGAGAAATCAAATACCAAGTATAAGCAGCAAGATGATCAACATCGGGTGCCACACAAGCTTCAGGTGGGCGACAAAGTCTGGTTTCATTTGCAAAAGGAACGCCTTACCGGAGCATATCAGAAACTCAGACCACTCTAATATGGTCCTTAGACAATTACCAAGGCTATGGGAGAAAATGCATGTGAGCTCAGCATTCCCCCATTCATTGGTCTGCACCCATTGTTCAATGTGGACCACCTTCGACCTTACTTCCCACCATTTTTGGACACATCAGACATTACAAAACAATTCACACCTACAGAGTTAAATCCAGATTGCATGTAACAAGCCACAACTAATCAGATCGTGGACACTCAAATCAATAACCCCCGACATCAAAGGATCCAACAATATCGAGATTTCAAAGTAGGCCAACTCCTTCACCAGGGCAAGTGGCTCATGAGGGACCAAGTTTAGCAGAAGCTTCCTCATCTCATGGAGGAACTCAACGCAACAGGGATGATTGCTTTCGAAGAGGGAGGAATGATCCAGGTGGATATTGGTGGCCACCCACCTATTCCACTTGGACCCCCACTATTTTTCTTTCTATTTTTTTATTAGTTTCCTTATTTGTAGCACAATTTACTATTTTTGGCAATTTTTTGGGTCCTAAACTTCTGGAGCTGTTTTGAGGCTCGAAACGACGTTTTTTGGGAACAGTGGGACCAACATGTGTTGGGGACTATTGCTTTTGATGCAAAAATTATAGTCCTCGGTTAGATATTTCTAACGAGGTATTGCGTGCATCAAACGGTGATCGTATGCCAAAGTTACGACCCTGGGAAGTTGATGTACCAATTTACCGAAACAGGGCCCATTGTTTGGCGCTTCATCTCCTAGGGTTATGTTTTTGGATGTTTATGGTTTTCCATTGTTTCTTAATAATAAATAGGCCTTTGAACCTCATTGTAACATAGTTTAGAGCCATGTAGCTGCCACATCGCTTCTTAGAGATAAGCTACAATCACCCGAGCTAGTCTTATTCCCATTCTATTTGTAAGCATATTTCAGTATTTGATATTAATGAAATGAAGTGTTATTTCTACTACAAATTTGTATTTATGGTTATATCTATAATCTTTTGCGTTCCTATTTAAATCTGGATCAGTGGTATTAGAGAGGTCTATTCTTTCTCTATTTTTCTTTGCATGTCCCCAATGAGGTCGGTATATAAGGAGTTAGGGCTCGATCTAGTTGAACCTTTGTAAGATCAGCCTCGCAAACCCCGACGGCCGCCCATGGGGGAATAAAAGAAAGACAAGGGGGTATGAGATCCTATCAAAATATTGCTCGAGGAGGCTCTTGAGAAAAAAAGGAACGCAATGATGGATAAATTTGTCTAGATCCTTCAACGATTGCCCACCAGCGGCGCATCCACATCCAGTAGCCACTCTGGAGGCTCCACTCCTTTTAAGGTACAAGTGAACTTTGACATTCCCATATTTGAGGGCCAAATAGATGTAGATTTTTTAGATAAATGGTTAAATCTACTAGAAAGATATTTTTTGTTCATGATTTTTCCAGCCAAGAAAATATTACTTTTTCTCTTCTCAAAGCCACTCACCACGTCAAGGATTGGTGGGAAACCTACTTTGACCAGAAGGATGAAAGTACGACCTCATTTATTTTTCCCACACCCACTTGGAATTATTTTTGGCATGCCATCAAGGAGAAGTACTACCCTATTGGGATCTATGAGGATAAATACATCAAGTGGACAACGCTACAGCAGGGAAGGGACTAAGATGTGCCAGAGTTTACCAATGTTTTTGATACCCTTCGCACGAAGTTGGGTATCAAGGATTCTGAGAAACATTTGGTACTCAAGTACCATGGTTACATACACAGGTACATCCAGAATGACATGGATTTCCTGGACATCTCCTCGCTCGGCACAACATATCAATACTTTGTCAAGATTGAGCAGAAGTTTAAACAGAAGAAGTGAGACTCTAGATCTGTGAATCCAAAGCAAGGGAAAGGTGCCCCAAAACCATAGAACAAAGGACAAAGCCAAGGTGGGGAAGCCCAGCACAACCCACCAAAGCTACAAGCAAAGAACAACACCGCGAAGCCGAAGAAGGACACAAGAAAGTGGTGTGATTTCCATAAGAGTTGCACTCACAACACAAGTGAGTGTCGGGCCAAGCAGTGACTGGTGGTCGAGCTAAAGGCTTCGGAATCATATGCATGTTCTAACTCTGAGTCAAAACCCAATAAGGGTAATGATTAATGGAAGCATATTATTGATTCAAAGCCTAATGCAACTATTTCCACCACAAAGATCCAAAAGGAGGAACCCGAAGATCCAGAGGAAGAGAAGCGCCTCTTCCACTCCCACATGTGGGTATAGGGTTCCCCGCTATAGCTTATTGTCGACAATGGGAGCCAAAAGAACCTCATTTCAGCAGAGGTCATGAAGTGACTGGGCTTATCAACCACAGCACACCCACAACCGTACACCATCGAGTGGCTACACCAAGGATGAGATCTTTGCATGAGCAAGCAGTGTCACCTTCCATTCAACATCAAGCACTTCATGGATGAGGTATTATGTGACACTACTCCCCTTGAGTTTGTGATGTATTATTATGCCAACCATACTTGTGGAAGCAACATGCTATGTATGAGTCAAGGCCTCGCATTGTTATTGTTACTTTGGGAAATAATTTGTACATGATACCAAAGGTAGCACCACCTACCACCATCTCTTTAGTTACTGCAAAAAAATGTAGTAAGCTCATTTCCAAAACCGGGAAATTTTTTTTCCTAATGATGCGCCCTTAGGGAAAGAAGAACATTGTGGCCATGACCTCCAGACAGGGCCCCTCTGCATGACAACAATAGATGGACAAGGTCATGGAGGAGTATGAGGACATCTTCAGCTCCCCTGCAGGGGTACCTCTACACTGTCAGGTCAAGCATTCCATCGATCTAACCCCAGGTGAGGAATTACCCAATGGACCAATCTATAGGTGATCCATTCTAGAGAACAACAAAATTAAGGGGCAAATTCAGGAGCTTCTTCAGAAAGGTCACATCCGACCGAGTTCATCACGCTGTGGAAGCCCGATCATGGTTGTACAGTAGAAGGATGGGACTTGGAGACTCTGTATTGACTATCGAACACTGAACAAGATCACTATACGAAGTAGGTACCTGATCCCATGGATTGATTACCTTCTGAACCAACTCAAGGGGGAAAAATATATAAGCAAGATCAACTCAAATTTCATATATCACCAAGTACCAATCGAACCCTCTGATGTGTGGAAACCTGCCTTCAAAGCCAAGGAGGACCTTTTCGAATGGTTGTTTATGCCTTTCGGGTTGACGAATGCTCCTAAAACATTCATGAGGATGATGGATGACATCCTTCAGCCATTCACCAACTCATTTGTATTGGTATACTTGGATGACATACTGATCTTCAACCAGAGTTGGGAAGAGCACCTTCACCACATCCAATAGGTTCTCCAAACACTGCGGAAACACAAGTTTTGTGCTAATTTTGAGAAATGTACTTTTGGCATGACCCAAGTTCAGTATCTGGGTTATGTTATTGATGAACAGGGGTTCATGTGGATCCAGCCAAGATCCAATTCATTCAGGATTGGCTAGCCCCAACGACTCTAGTAGAGCTTTGTAACTTTTTGGGTCTTACCAATTTCTACCGTAGGTTCGTGTTGGGATTCTCTAATATCACTTGGCCCTTGAGTCAAGTCACCAAAGGAGGAACGAAGGAAAAATTTTGGTATGAATCTCAACATAAGGCATTCGCAGAGTTGAAACATCATGTTTTCTCTGCACTAGTGCTCACTTTACCAGACTTGCAACAACCATTTTAGATCAAGACAGATGCCTTTGACAATGCTATTGGGGCAGTCCTTACTTAACAGGGGCATCCACTGGCATATCACAGTGAGACACTTTCAGAAATAGTCCCAAGTTTTCCACTTATGACAAAGAGATGTTTTCCATTGTGCAGGCCTATCGACAATGGAAGCATTACATTTTGGGAAAGGAAATAGTCATCCACATAAACCACCGACCCCCTGCAGCAATTCCATTTGAATATCAAGTATAAGAAGGGCAGCACCAATAATGTTGCAGACTTCCTTAGCCGACTCCAATCATGGCGTTAGCCACCATTCTCAACTCTTGTGGGCATAAGACTTCTAATCTGCCACTTCTCCACAAAATCGACCTAGAATTCAGCCACACGTACCAAATCCTCTTGGAGGGTCAGAAAATTCCATATTTTTACCTCCAAGATGCCCTTCTATGCCACCTAGGACACCTTTGTGTTCCTTCAAGAGAGTGAGCCAAGATGATTTGGGAAGCACACTATAGTTGAGCCACTGGGCATTTCGGGGTCAAGAAAATGGTGGCAATACTGCAAAATTTTTCTATTGGATGAATCTTTGATGGGATGTCGAGAAGTAACTTAGATCCTGCACTACCTATGCCATTGCCAAACTGACCATCAAGAACAAAGGCCTCTATACTCTGTTGCCTACCCCTAGTAAACCTTCAGAATTCATCTCCATGGATTACATGCCAGGCCTTCCTTCTACTAAGCATGGAAACGACTGTGTTTTTGCGGTCGTTGACAGATTCTTGAAGATGGTCATTATGGCGGCCTACAAAATGAATATCACAAGAGAAGCCACTACTAAACTCTTCTTTGAACATGTGTGGGTACACTTTGGGGTCCCATAGTCTATTGTCTCAAATTAGGACAGCAGGTTCCTTAGTACATTTTGGTCTAGTCTCTAGTCGATGTTGGACACCAAGCTCACTAAGTCCATAATTTTCCATCCCCAAACTGATGGCTAGATAGAGGTCGTCAACAGGATGATCGTACACATTCTGTGAATGTACAACTCAAAACATCCATGCACATGGGATTAGAGCCTCCCCTATGTCAAACATAGCTATAACCGAGCTCTCTACAACTCGACTAGCCACAACCCTTTTTAGGTGGGCTTGGGATTCCAGCCACTATGTTCCACTAATGTTGATCCAAGTGGATATTGGTGGCCACTCACTAATTCCACTTAGATCCCCACCAATTCTTCTTTCAGTTTTTTATTTTCCTTAATTATAGCATAGTTTACTATTTTTATTAGTTTTTCGGGTCCTATACTTCTGGAGCTGTTTTGAGGCCCTAAACAACGTTTTTTGGGAAATCTACTGTCAGCAATTATCTAGCTAAAATTGTTTTCTACGTCATAGTCCTTGGAGATATATTTCCAACGAGCTATCATGCACGTCAAACGGAGATAATATGACCAATTTGCGACCCCGGGAAGTTGGTTGTCCAACTCACCCCAATGGGGCCCACAAACTCCTGGTGTTACATCTCCTCGGATTAAGGTTTTGGTTGTTTAGGGTTTTCTCTTATTGTTCAATAATAAAAAGGCCCTTGAGCCTCATTGTAAGACAGTTCAGAGGCATGTAGCCACCACATCTCTTCTCAGATATAAGCTACCATCGGCCTAGCTGGTTTATTTCCATTCATGTTTGTAAGCATATTTTAGTATTTTATATTAATGAAATGAAGTATTATTTATGTTGTATCTCTATGTTTATGGTTATCTCTATAATTTGTTGCGTTCCTGTTTAAATTCGGATCAGTGGTATCAGAGAGGTCTGCTTTTCTTTTCTATTTTTCTTTACATGTCCCTAACGAGGTCAAGATATAAGGAGTTAGGGCTTGAACTGGTCGAACCTTTACAAGACCAGCCTCCCAAATCCCGACAGCCTCCCATGGCGGATGAAAAGAAAGATTAGGGGGCAGGAGATCCTATCAAAATCTTGCTCGAAAAAGCCCTCGAGTGACAAAGGAACACGATGATGGACAACTTTGCCCAGATCCTTCAACGACTACCCAAGGGCGATGCATCAGCTTCCAACAGCAACACTGGAAATGCCACACCATTTAAGGTACAAATTAATTTTGAAATCCCCATATTCGAGGGTCAGATAGATGCAAATGCCATTGATAAATGGTTAAATGTGCTAGAGGGTTATTTTTCTATTCATGATTTTTCCAGTCGGGAAAATATTATTTTCGCTTTTCTCAAAGCAACCCCCCACGTCAAGGATTGGTGGGAAACCTACTGCGAGTAAAAGGATGAAAGTACAAGCTCACTATTTTCAGTCGCACCAACTTGGAATTCATTTTGGTATGCCATCAAGGAGCAGTACTACACTATCGGAAGCTATGAGGATCAATACATAAAGTGGACCACACTACGGTAGGGAAGGGACCAAGACGTACCAGAGTTTATCAATATTTTGCATACCCTTCGTACAAAGTTAGGTATCAAGGATACAAAGTAGCATTTGGTACTCAAATACCGTGGTTGCCTGCATAAGTACATCCAAGAAGAAATAGAATTCTTGAACATCTCCTCGCTCGGCACGGCATACCGATATGCTGTCAAGGTCGAGCAAAAGTTTAAACAGAAGAAGCGAGACTTTGGGTCTGCAAATCCGAACAAGGGAAAGGTGCCCCCAAACTGTAGAACAAAGGACAAAGGGAAGGCGGGGTGGCCCAAGACAACCCACCAAAGTTGCAAGCAAAGAATAGCGCTGTGAAGCCGAAAAAGGACACAGGAAAGTGATGTGAGTTCCATAATAGCTCCACTCACAACACAAGTGAGTGTCGGACCAAGCAGTCACTGGTGACCGAGCTAAAGGTTTCAGAATTATATGCATGTTCTGACTCTGAGTCAAAACTTGACAAGGGAATGAAAAAGGGAAGCAAATTATCAATGCGGAGCCCAACGCCATCGTTGCCTCCACGAAGATCAAGAAGGAGGAACCCGAAGATCTAGAGGAGGAGGAGCATCTCTTCCACTCCTAGATGTGGGTAAAGGGCTCCCCGCTACAGTTCATTGTTGACAACAGGAGCCAAAGGAACCTAATTTTGGCAGAGGTCATGAAGTGGTTGGGCTTACCGACCATAGCACGTCCACAACCATACACCATCGGGTGGCTGCACCAAGGATGGGATCTTCGTGTGAGCCAACAGTGTCGCCTTCCATACAACATCAAGCCCTTCACGGATGAGGTATTGTGTGACATTGCTGCCCTTGAAGTTTATGATGTGTTATTAGGACAACCATACTTATGGAAGCGACATGCTATGTATGAATCAAGGCCCCGTGCAGTTGTTGTTACTTTGGGAGATAAGTTGTACAGGATACCAGAGGTAGCACCGCCTACTACCATCTCTTTGGTTACTGCAAAACAATGCAGTAAACTCATTTCCAAAACCGGAAAATTTGTTTTCCTGGTGATACACCCTCAAGAAAAGAAGAAGACGGTGGCCACGACCTCTAAACAGGGCCCCTCCACATGACAACTACAAATGGACAAGGTCGTGGAGGAGTACAAGGACATATTCACCTCCCCCACAGGGGTTCCTCTGCACTATCAAGTCAAGCACTCCATTAATCTGACCCCAGGTGCGCCACTGCCCAATGGACCAATCTATCAGCGCTCTGTTATGGAGAATGATGAAATCAAGAGGAATATTCAGGAGCTGCTGCAAAAAGGTCACATCCGTCCGAGTTCATCACCCTGTGGGAGCCCGATCGTGCTAGTACAGAAGAAGGATGGGACTTGGAGACTTTGTATTGACTATCGAGCACTGAACAAGATCACTGTCCATAATAGGTACCCAATCCCATGGATTGATGACCTCCTGGACCAACTAAAGGGGGAAAAATATTTCAACAAGATCGATTTGAAGTCAGGATATCACTAGGTACCAATCGAACCCTCCGATGTG
Organism: Pinus taeda; assembly: GCA_000404065.3. Classification (NCBI taxonomy): domain Eukaryota; kingdom Viridiplantae; phylum Streptophyta; class Pinopsida; order Pinales; family Pinaceae; genus Pinus; species Pinus taeda. Next base: position 19,460 of record APFE030524486.1, read on the forward strand.
TGGAAGACTACCTTCAAAGCCAAGGAGGGCCTTTTTGAATGGTTGGTTATGCCTTTCGGATTGACGAATGCTCTTGCAACCTTCATGAGGCTAATGGATGACATATTGCGGCCATTCACCAACTCATTTGTAGTGGTATACTTGGATGACATCTTGATCTTTAGCCAGAGTTCGGAAGAGCACCTCCACCACATCCGACAGGTTTTCCAAACACTGCGACAACACAAGTTATGTGCCAATTTGGAGAAATGCACTTTTGGTATGACCCAGGTTCAGTATCTGGGATACATTATTGATGAACAGGGGGTGCATGTGGATCCAGCCAAGATCCAAGTCATTCAAGATTGGCCATCTCCAACCACTTTGACAAAGATTCGCAGCTTTCTAGGCCTTGCCAACTTCTACCGCAGGTTCCTGTTGGGATTTTCTCATATCACTTGGCCCTTGAGTCAAGTCACCAAGGGAGGCGCGAAAGCAAAATTCTTTTGGTCTGTATCTCAACAAAAGGCATTCACAGATTTGAAAGATCGCCTCTGCTCGACACCAGTGCTTGCATTACTAGACTTGAAACAACCATTTGAGGTCGAGACAGATGCCTCTGACTATGCTATTGGGGCAATCCTTACTAAACACGGGCATCCAATGGCATATCACAGTGAGACACTTTCAGACACAGTCCGAAAGTATCCCACTTATGACAAAGAGATGTATTCCATTGTGCAGGCCTACCGACAATAGAAGCATTACATTTTGGGCAAGGAAACGGTCATCCACACAGACCATCGACCCTTGTAGTTCATACAGACCCAAGGGAAATTGCAGAATGATCACCATCAAAAGTGGTCCACATACCGGCAACAGTTCCATTTGAATATCAAGTATAAGAAGGGCAGCACCATTAATGTTGCAGATTGCCTCAGTCGACCACCGATCATGGCATTAACCACTGTGCTCAACTCTTGTGGGCACGAGACTTCTGATTGGCCACTGCTCTACAAAAGCAACCCAGAATTCGACCATACATACCAGACACTCTTGGAGGCTCAACATGTTCCAGATTTTCACCTCCAGGATGACCTGTTATGCCACCTGGGTCACCTTTGTGTTCCTTCAAGCGAGCGTGCCAAGATGATTTGGGAAGCACACTATAGTCAGGCTGTTGGGAATTTCGGGGTCAAAAAAACAGTGGTAGTAGTATTTCTATTGGCCGAATCTTCGACAGGATGTCGGGAAGTACATCAGATCATGCACTACCTACACCATTTCCAAATCAACCATCAAGAATCAAGGACTCTATACCCCGCTAGCTACCCCTATTCGACCTTGGGAATCCATCTCCATGGATTACATGTCAGGCCTTCCTTCCACTAAGCATGGAAATGATTTTGTTTTTGTGGTTGTCGACAAGTTCTCGAAGATGGCCATTATGGCGGCCTACAAGAAGAATATCATAGCAAAAGCCACTACTAAACTCTTCTTTGAACGAGTGTGGATATACTTTGGGATCCCACAGTCTATCATCTCAAATTGGGACAGCAGGTTCCTAAGTACATTTTGGTCTAGTCTCTGGTCGATGTTGGACACCAAACTCACTAAGTCCACAACCTTCTATCTTCAAACTAATGGCCATATAGAGGTCATCAACAAGATGATCATACACATTCTGTGCATGTACAACTCAAAGCATCCATGCACATGGGACAAGAGCCTCCCCTATGTTTAGCACAGCTACAACCGGGCTCTCCACAGCTTGACTAGCCATAACCCTTTTTAGGTGGGCTTAGGATTCCAACCACTATGTCCCATCAATGTGGCCATGCAATTTGCAACTACTCACGCAGATTCAGCTCATGTCCAGTCCGAAACAGATAAGGAAAATAACTTCATTGAGCACATCCAACATAGTCACCAGCAGGTCCATGACATTCTGGAGAAATCAAATGCTAAGTACAAGCAGCGACATGATCAACATCGGGTGCCACACAAGTTTCAGGTGGGCGACAAAGTCTGGTTGCATTTGCAAAAGGAACGCCTTACCAGAGCCTATCGGAAACTGAGACCACTCTGATATGGTCCTTACACCATTACCAAGGCTATGGGAGACAACGCATTTGAGCTCAGCATTCCCCCTTTCCTTGGCCTGCACCCAGTGTTCAATGTGGACCACCTTTGGCCATACTTTCCACCATTACTAGACACATATGACATTGCAGAACAGCTCACACCCACAGAGTTAAATCCAGATTGCATGGAACAAGATGCAACTAATCGGATCATGGACACACAGATCAAGCACACTCGCCAGCAGAATATCCAACTTTATCGAGTTGTCAAAGTAGGCCAACTCCTTCACCAAGGCAAGTGGCTCACCAGGGACCAAGTTCAACAGAAGTTCCCTCATCTCATGGAGGAACTCAACGCAATGGGGACCATTGCTTCCTAAGGGGGCAGGAATTATCCAGGTGGATATTGGTGGCACCTACTAATTTCACTTGGATCCCCACCAGTGCTTCTTTCAGTTTTTCAGTTTCCTTAATTATAGCACAGTTTACTATTTTTAGCAGTTTTTGGGGTCCTAAACTTCCAAAGCCATTTTGAGGCCCTAAACAATGTTTTTTGGGAAATCTATTGCCAACAATTTTGTTTCTAAAATTGCCTTTTTTGTCGTAGTCCTCGGAGAGGTCTTTCCAACGAGCTATCATGTGCGTCAAACGGAGATAATATGACCAATTCGTGACCCCGGGAAGTTGGTTGTCCAACTTACCCCAACAGGGCCCACAAACTCTTGGTGTTACATCTCCTTGAGTTAGGGTTTTGGTTGTTTAGGGTTTTCTCTTATTGTTCAATAATAAAAAGGCCCTTGAGCCTCATTGTAAGACAGTTCAGAGGCATGTAGCCACCACATTTCTTCTCAGATATAAGCTACCATTGCCCTAACTGGTTTATTTCCATTCCTGTTCGTAAGCATATTTCATTATTTTACATTAATGAAATGAAGTATTATTTCCGTTGTATCTCTATGTTTATTGCTATCTCTATAATTTGTTGCATTCCTGTTTAAATCCGCATCAAATGTGGCCATATCATTTGCAGCTATCATGCTAGATTCGGCTCCTGTCTAGTCGGAAGCAGATAAGCAAAACAACTTCATTGAGCACATCCAACATATCCGCGAGTACGTCGATAACATTCTGGAGAAATCAAATGCCAAGTACAAGTAACGACGTGATCAACATCGGGTGCCACACAAGTTTTAGGTGGGCAACAAAGTCTGGTTGCATTTGTAGAAAGAACACCTTAGCAGAGCTTATCGGAAACTCATACCACTCCAATATGGTCCTTACACCATTTCCAAGGCTATGGGAGACAATGCATTTGAGCTTAGCATTACCCCATTCCTTGGTTTGCACCCAATGTTCAATGTAAGCTGCCTTCGACCATACTTCCCACCATTACTGGACACATCAAACATTGCAAAACAACTCACACCTACAAAGTTAAATCTAGATTACATGGAGTAAGCCACAATTGATCAGATCATGGACACTCATATCAATAACACCTGACAGCAAAGGATCCAACTATATCTATTTGTCAAAGCAAGCCAACTCCTTCACCATGGAAAGTGGATCACCAGGGACCAAGTTCAGCAAAAGTTTCCTCATCTCAAGGAGGAACCCAACGCAATGGGGACCATTGCTTCCTAAGGGGGAGGAATAATCCGGGTGGATATTAGTGATAACCTGCCTATTCCACTTGCACCCCCACAATTTTCCTTTCAGTTTCCTTATTTGTAGCACAATTTACTAATTTTGGAAGTTTTTTGGGTCTTGAACTTCCAAAGCCATTTTGAGGCCCTAAACGACGTGTTTTTGGAAAAATAGGACTAACATGGGTGATTGATTAATGTTGGTCATCCAAAAGTTGTAGTCCTTGGATAGTTCTTTCTAACGAGGTCTTGTGCGCCTCAAACAGAGATCGTATACCAAAGTTATGGCCCCGAGAAGTTGATGTACCATTTTACCCAAATGGGGTCCATAGTTTGGCGCTTCATCTCCTAGTGTTAGGTTTTTGGATTTTTATGGTTTTCCATTGTTTCTCAATAACAAATAGGTCTTTGAGCATCATTGCAACACAATTCAAAGGCATTTAGCTGCCACATCTCTTATAAGAGGTAAGCTACCATCGCCCAAGCTAGTATTATTTCCATTTTGTTTGTAAGCATATTTCAGTGTTTGATATTAATGAAATGAAGTGTTATTTCTACTGCATATTTGTATTTATGGTTATATCTACAATTTGTTGCATTCCTGTTTAAATCTGGATTAGTGGTATCAGAGCAGTATGCTCTTTCTCTATTTTTCTTTGCATGTCCCCAATGAGGTCAAGATATGAGGAGTTAGGGCTTGATCTAGTTGAACCTATGCAAGATCAACATCGCAAACCTTGACAGTCTCCTATGGGGGAAGAAAATAAAGATGAGGAGGTAGGAGACCCTATCAAAATATTTCTTGAGGAGGTCCTCGAGAAACAAGGAACACGATGATGGATAACTTTTCCCAGATCTTCAATAGTTTCCCACCAATGGTGCATCCACATCCAGCAGCCACTCTAGAGGCTTCAATCCTTTTAAGGTAAAAGTAAACTTTGATATTCACATATTTGAGGACAAAGTAAATGCAGATGTCATAGATAAATGGTTAAATCTGCTAGAAGGATAATTTTTTGTTCATGATTTTTCCAGCTGTTTAGTCAATTTAGTGTCCTAAATTTCTTGCATAAATCATCAACTAAGGTTTGTAAACTGATTAAGTGTATTGCACTATATGTGCTTATCTGACCTTTTTCTTACTTCATTGTTTTGTGTTTCATGTTGTTTTTTCTTTTTTTTTGGGGGGGGGGGGTTGAACCAAGTTCGGAGTTATTTAGCCAAACAAATCCCTGTACTACTGGCCCTTTTGGCAACATCCCACAGAATGCAGACTGTGGTCTCACCTGAAGCAGTATTGGGGGATGTTGGAACTAGGTTTATGCACCCTTGAGATGTCTGAGGGGTCGATTAAGTCCAACTGTGAATACCTTCTCACAGGTTACTCCATGCACTTTCCTGACGTGCGAGGCCTTCGCGCCCTATTGTATTCGCCTTCACGCAGCCCTAACCCGAGGATGTGGAGCTTTCGCGTTCCTAGAGTAGCAATTTGTGCTATTTCCCCAAGTTACAATACAGATCTTACTGATCTTCTTATAATAGTTAGTTATCTTCACGTAAACAGATACTTTATCTTATATTCATTTATTCATCATATTCATATAAGTGTGCACAGCAAATAAATAGTAACCTAACAATTCATTCCCAATATACTTTAAAGCATAAAACAAGAAGCAATACACAGAAATAATGTAAAACTTATCTTTATTATTGCTTCAATCGGTTACAGACTCAACCTTCCCTGCGCACTTAGCTGCAGGGGTCCGCACACTAAGCTGCAGACTACTAGGCCTCTGCGCACTCAACTACAGAGCCTTCTCCTACTCTACGACCCAATGACTCACCCTATACTTAGATCAGACTCAATTCATTATCATTCATTCCATTCTATTCCATATTCTTTTTATTCTTTGCCCTTTACAACTTAGAGCCTCACTCTATTTATACAATCCCATGGTCTACGGACCATGGGTAGATCTCTCAAGTTGACATTACATTACAAAAATGAGGGCGGACAACCCTGTGACTCATTTACAATCTCTGCACTCCACGCCCACACATTGTGGAGTCTTTACATTAAACTTAGTGAAAACTTGGGCTCTAAGCCCCAAAGCATGCCTTGGGGGATCCCATGCCCAATAGGCCCCCAACAAAAACATTGTGACTTGCCCTCGAGTCACTCTATTGGTATGGAGATCTTCACATGGAGACCTCCCAACTTTGGTTGGACTACTACAGGTCGGCAGCGCATTGAGTGGTTGCCTGTTGTATCTCCTGGACGCATTGTTCAAAGACCGCGGTATTTGAACTGCTTCCCTGTAGTTGCTCCCGCATCCCCTTCATCTGCGCGAGCTTGCCTTCTATTTTTGTTGTGATAATGAATGCCTCATCGATCCAAGGCTCGACACGCACCTTCAAAACCGCTTCTCTGTGTCGCGCAGCGTCTACCTGCCCCTTAAGCGCTTTGGCCAGTTGCGTCTATGCAAGCCTCTGTGTAAGGGCCACCATCTACATGGTCCCTTTGATGTTTTCATATTATTGTTGTAGCTCACATGCTTCTATTTTTAAGCGTTGTAAGTTCAGGTTCTCCTGCAGAGTGGTGAGGACATCAAACGATTCTTCCAACATTTTGGTACAGTCTTTTACTACATTTTTGATCTCCTCCATCTCAGATGTAATGGTGCTGGCACGCTATTCTCTTACCTATGGATGAGTTGAAGGCTACACCTTCAACCACAGCTCTGCTATCTGGAGGTTTAGCTCTAGCTAAACCTTGGGCATTTCTTCTTGTGCCTCACGCACCCCCGCTGCTAACCTCTGGATGCACACCTCTATTGTTGCTTCTGTTGGGATGGCCAGCTCAGGGACCATCTGGCAGGCTTCGTCAATTACATGTACCATTTGCCCGTTCTGGAACACGACCTCGTCACACTGCAAGCTCAACTTCTCCATGTTGATCCTCTATTCACTCAATACCTACAGCGACTATCCCTAGCTTGCAGTTATGTAGTAATCCCATCCTGCAGAACATAGAGCATCTCCCGAGGGAGCGCAACCATGTTGATACCTATGCCTTTCAACACACCGACCATAGGCTTGTCAACCTCATTTGTTGTAACCAGTGCCCCCTTTGGCAGAACTATTGTGTTGGTCGTACGAGCGTGCAACATTTCCTCAATTGCAGTTATTTTCACTGTGAGGTTGGTCGAGAGAGTACTAGCCTAAGGAGTGCGCACCTGCAACTCTTGAACTTGTGCTTAGAGGGCCCCCAACACAATCTAATTCTCCTCCACAAAGCTATGGAGGGCCTCTATGGTGACATCGTGCACCGTCTCTCCTATATCTTGCAAATCCCCCTCGGTAAGTGTGATCAAGTTGATAGACATCTTAGATGCTTTTACCTTCTTGCGCGACCCCATCTGTTGTCTGTGGGTCTGCGCCACCCTCCTCTATCTATGTTTCCATCTCTTGCTCCTACTCAGGTGAAGGCGACTTCTGGCCCTCAAGCTCCATTGTTGCTGCCTTCTGTGCTTCAACTATGGCCTTCTACTGTTCTACTATTGTCTGTGCAGCGTCCCTTACCTCTTGCGCCTTTGTTGTTGCTGCTTATTTTCTTCTCTTTTCCACCAATTGTGCCACACACAGTTTTTCCTCCTTTTTCTACGCAACATACTTTTCCACCATGGAAATGTTTGGAGTGTGCCATTCTGGTGGCCACATCTCAAGTACATCAAAGATCACATCATCTGTGGCCATATATGGCAGTTCTTTCCACTTCTTTGCAGAGTCCTAGCGTGCCCTGAGGTAGTGACGAAAGTCTGCTTTAAACTCTGCGAAATGTTGTAGGTTGTTGTAGACAGTGGATGATAACCACGGCTTGCGATTAATCCCCATCCTGATGTTCATCTCCATAAACACCCAGAATAATCTATAGTCGCAGATGTGGTGCACGTCTTTAGTAGCCCACAACAAAGCATACTTCGCAACCTCTAGGAGATCCCTTGCAATTGTGGGGAACTAGTTGTCCTCAGGCAATTCCCCGGCCACCAACACTATAGACAACAGAAGCCATGCACAGTGGAAGGTTTTCCCTTGTTCCTGTTCCTCGCGGCAATTCTCCTAGAACTCCTTGCACAAGAATTTGGACCAGTTAAGCTGGACCCCCCCATGCATTGTTTGGCAACTGCAACCACCGACGTAGGCACCTCATCCACGTGGCACTATTATATGACTTTACCTGCCAGTATCTGAGTCGCAACTCTAACTGCCTTGTTGTTGATACTAGAGGTTATGTAGACCCTCTTTTTCTTCTCCAGCTTGTATTTCTTTTTCATGGCCTCCGCGATGGCCAAATCACTCCTTTTACCCTTTGAAATGTCTACGGAGTCTTCTCCTTTACATGGGAGTCGGGTAATTTGATGGATCAGGTGGTCCGTGATGGGGACGGGCTCCTCTAGCCACAAACACCCATGATGCACTAGGCAAAGCAATTGCCTGATGACGAATATATTTGGGGCACGATGGTAATGTGGCACCCAGAGCAGGTTCAACAAACCTGCCTTTTCGACCCCACACAACCATTTGCATGGCTCCAACTCTATAACTCTCATCGCGGTGTGTTTATTTGTCTTGATGAGGTGCGTGGTCGCCAAATGAGGTAATTCCTTATGGTCAGTGAGATCCTAGTCTTCGAACTTTAAGCTCGGCACCCTTCCCAAGTGCGCTCCTTTGGAAATGATATCATTAGGTAAAAATGAAGTCTGCAGAGGGATTTTACTATCGCATAGGTCCTTGGGAACTTTTGCCTTCCCCTTCCATGGAGGGACATATGTGGGCAGCTTGGTTAGAGGTACCGTGCCCTCAGTTCCTTCCTCCATGCCCTCATCCTTGTCCTCTTTGGTTATCATGTGCTCAAAGTCTTCTTACTCCTCATCGGTCTCCAAATTAACCGCTTTCTCTTTTTCCTCCATTGTTAACCTAGTTCAAAGTGGGTTTCGAGGGGACACACGCACCAGAATCATGGGTTGTTTATCTTTCTTTGGTCTCAGTGTGCATGGTGATTTATAGATTTATGCAACAATCCCAACACTCTAAGGGGCATATTCTATGGTCATGGCCTGCACGGCTTCTTCGGTGATCATTTCTGCAATTTCCATGGCTTTTTCAGACATTGCCATGTTGTTCATCCATAAATCTCTCAATTGTTCAACCAAGTGCTCAAACAACACTCTCCACAAGGCAAACAGGTCTCAGTTCAGAAAAATTGGGGCGAGCAACAACTCAGTTCTCAAATGACCAAGTTTTGTGTGCTGGGTAGTCCTTTGTAATTTATAGCACCTTTTGAATTCGAATATGACTGTTCCCCCCAAATTCGGTCCATTTATGCTCCCTTGGCAACAGATTTTCCCAAATGTTTCCCATAAAACTCACCTTAAATGTCGGGCACCCGCTCCATTTGGTCTCAAACCAAGCATCACATTGTGAATAGTGACTATAATGGTCACTTTCCAACTGACCCACATGGAAACACAGTTACCCTTGTGCTGTCATAGACCCTGTGACACTTCTTTCCTGTGCACAACATCGACATCGCGCAGTTCTTGGGTAGAGTAGTTTATAGTCTTGTGCCTCCTTTAAACTACCTGCAATGCTAAGACTGTGCTTCCTGCGGCTAGTCAGGTGGTCGGGCCACCTATATAGGGTTTCAACTGATCATCCATCACTTTTCCTGGAAAAAAATCCGCCTTTTATTTTTACTGTCTGCGTCGTGCACTTTACCATCTACATCGTGCTACCATGGGTGATCCCTCTAGTAATATATGGTCTAATATAAGGCATCAAGCTGATCAATTCTCGATGGTAGTCCCCAAATTTGTCAACATAACTGTGTGCACCCTATTTTATCGCCACAGTTTTCTTATCAAAAAAATCCTTCTTTATTTCTTCCTCAAGCTTCTTGACTTCGTCTTCCACCAGAGTGCTTTTCTCCCTTAACCGCACTCTTTCTTTCATGAGTACTTGGAGCCTACAATCACCCTGTCGGATTTCTTCCTTAGGTCCCAAACATTCTTCTTCATTCAACTGCGTGATCCCCTCTTCCAAGGCTCCGCAAACTGTCATATCCACCGACGCTAATATGTGTAGAATAAGCATATTATACTCTATTAGGACTATCGTGTTTGCTCCATAGGGCAGCCTAGAAGGCGTCTGTCCCACCAGTTTCTTGCACGTTGTCCTATAAGCCAACAAAACTGTTGGTACGCGTAGGTCCCAATCACTTCACTGCACATTATATACCCTATTCAGTGCTTCACGTACTTTGTTAAATGCTTCTGCATGGGTAACCTTCTGCAAACTCATTTTTTTCACCCTCTATCATTCCAACTTGAGGGACCATTTGCGCAATTTCCCCCCCAACACATGCTTATTGGCTGTGTTCCTCAATGCGAAGTCCATGTGCATCCACACAGGTTGTTTACCATATACCTGTACCAACTTGGACAAATGCACGCACAAACTATCCCATACATTGTATTTATCTGTTATTTGTGTCTGAGGCTTCCCAAAATGCATGTGCATCATTCTCCTGCATTCGTGCCAGTCCTCAAAGCTTCCTTGGCACATACCCCACCACCTCGTGGGCATGGCATGCAATACCCACTTGAAAGTCATGAAACGTTGCTATTATGGAACCTCCCTTTCAAATTTGTTCAAGAAAACATCTACCTCTCTTAACCTATCATACGTAGGTAGATCCCTTACTTCCGTTAATATGCAGCGCAGCGATCTTTTCAAGTTATAGCTCAGCGTGGTTACCTCGTGTAACCGATTCTGCCATCTCTTTATTTCTTCATCCAAATCCGATGTACAGGAGATTTTGCGCTCCCATGAGATTCATCCATTCATGGTGGGATTTACCCAGTCTTTCTCACATGTGGTTATCTTGTAGATGCAATCTAAGTCATCGTCGCTTTCATAGTCATGCACTGGCTCAGTGTAGCGCGATCCCTCAACAGGTTCCAAAGGTATCACTACACGCAGAGACTTCTTCTCAAAAATCATCTTGCGCTTTTTCAGGTTAATCACCCCATTCATGTCAGTGGCCCAGTCGATTTCTAAGAGCACAGGGTAGGGATTGCTTTCATCGATAATCTCTATCACCTCAAAGTCGACTAGCACGCTTGCTCCTTCAATATCCATTGTGATTCCCTACAATCGCCCCAGGGGTATTATATTTTGTTGGCTTGCCATGCGCAGCTGAATAGGAGACCATTGTAGCATAGGCATCCCCATGTGCTCCCATGTCTACTTTGGCAGAACGTTCGCATCCGATCCTAGATCCAGAATTACTTGGTCCATCTCATATTCGCCAATTTGTGTAGTTAGCCTCATTTCTCTTCCTGTTCTTGCCTTGTGTTTTGCAACGTTTCAGATCACGTGCGGTTCTCCTAGCGCAGTCTCAACACATCTGTTAATGAGTTCATGTAGTCCCTTTACTGCCTTATTGTCACACAGTAACTTCATACATGTTTCTAGGAATGTCGTAAGCATATATGGGTCTATTTCTAGCTCTGATCTATCTTTTCTTCCTAAAGTGGAGGCATCAGTGAAGCTCTTCCTAGCTTCCATGAAGGTTTCCTTAGCACACTCCAGATCAAATTCTGGTTCTTTCGTTAGAGCCTTGTGAACCTAAGTACTATCTTTAGGATATTTTCCTTTATCCTCTCTTATCATAATCCCACTTCGGAGCACAATGTTTACATTTGGATCTTCCTCGTGCAGCTCAGACCTCATCATCTGCAGGTTCTGAGTCAGGGGAGGTTGGAGCGCTCCCTTATTGCGCAGCCTAGCTATCAGCGTGGGACAATCCTTTATCTCATGATCAAATAAGGTACAATACAAACATTATGGGCACGTTGGATTTGTACAATCATGGACATAATGTCTTGTCCCTCTGCAATTGTAGCATATCAGCTATCCGCGACCTCTCCCAGGTCCTCCTCCGCCTCGGCCTCATCTACACCCTTGGAATCTGGCCCACGCCATCCCTGCATCCTGGTCTAGGGACCGCGTTTCAGCTTGAACCCTATAGGTAGGAGTTTTATCCATCATTAGCTCATAACTTCTACAGGTGCGCTCATCATGTCCCACTGATCTACAGAAATTACAGAACAATTGTTGTGAATTCTGTGTGTACATCTACAACAGATGACAGTTGTTTGTAACTTGCTTTCATCCTATTTGACAAATCACACACCACAAAGTAGGAACTATACTCGGTCCTACTTACACTTCTGGCCTTATCAGAATAAGTCCTCCTCTTGTTAGATAATTCACAAATACCAGGCAGTGGTCCTTGTCATGTCCCTGAGACTTACATTTTATGCACCACACTTCTTCATGCACTTCTGGTCGAACGGTCCTATCCTGTTTCATACTTTTCATCTCAAGGCATAGGTTCTTCAACTACGTGTGGATCTACTGAACTCCCAAATTAGGATCCTATATGGGGGTCTCATGCATTCTCATTGCGGTCTCTAAGGCTTCGCCCTGAGTTGTCAACCTTTGTTGCAACAGCACGTTCCTCAAATGCGGTGATAGTGATGCTACAAACCATTCACGGTGTTTTCCATCTGTCAAGGTCATATTAGCTTTGCAAACCGTGCACTTCAGCCTTTGATCCAACTCACAAGGAGTCTCACCTGGTAGCATTGTAATTTCCTTGAAACCACTGATTGATTGCGCTTTTGACTTCGGTCTGCTAAACTCCCTAGTTAGCGCAGCTTGGGTAGTCGTGATTCCAGCTTTCGGGTGATTACTAGAGTGCTTAATGTACTAGATTAGCGCATGATCCTGCAAAGTGCTAACCAACATTTCTTTCTTGATATTATCATCTGTCACTCCCTGCACTTCCCATACAGATTTTACCACGAACCAAAACTAGTATGCATCTTCATTCCCCACTCCTCTGAACATAGGCAACTTTATCGAGCTCTCCATATTAAAACGTGGGGGTGGCGGAGGTGGTACGGGTGAAGATGGGCATGAAGGTGGTGAATATGGTGATGGTGTGGGTGGGGTTGGTATGTGCGGGATCCTCTGCCTTATCAAATTGATCGCACTTCTTGGTGAGACCTTCGCGAGCTCTTCCTCATCCCCTCGTGGAGGTTAAATCAAGGGGCTAGTTTCTAGTTTTATACTACCTTCATTTCTGTAAATTCTCCCACTTCACGTAGTCCCAAACATCAATGTATTCGCATAATCCACTTTTCACACAGTAGCATTTTAATCCAAGTGTTCAGAGACTTAACGTACTTACCTCACGGTCCTTTGAGAAAGTGTCGCTAAGCCTCGTTGTATCTTATTGTAGTGTCTACTGCAAACTCAGTAATGAATCCTCCTATAATACGATCAAGCCAGTGATCAACAGCACACGTGATATTATCCTCTGATGCTTCCAATCTACACACCAACTCTGGGGTCCACACAATAGGGCTATTGAGCTTGCACCTTCCTTGGCTATCTACTAGCTTCGCGATCCACTCGTACAACTCAGTAGGGAAGGACGTGAAGAAAATTTTGTGGGTCTTTGTGTATAGGTAGCAGTCTAACCACTCTTCTTTTGTTACTCATGGATTCCTATTCTCCTGCATCGCGAACTCGTGGATTCTCCTATCCAACCACCCTTCAATTTCCTTCTTAGTTGGATTCCAACGATACGACATTAGACATCTTTATGCAGATTCTAGTCCTAGCAACGGAACCATTTGTTGGCTTGATGGGGCCTAACCTAGGTTTAGAGTTATTTAGCCAAACAAATCCCTCTACTACTGGCCCTTTCGGAAACAACCCATGGAACATGAACTGAGGTCTCACCTGAAGCAGTATGGGGGGATATTGGAACCAGGTTTCCACGCCCTTGAGATGTCTAAGGGGTCAATTTGGTCCAACTGTGAATACCTTCATGCAAGTTACTCCACACACTTTCCTTACCTACGAGGCATTTGCGCCCTATTGTATTCACCTTCATGCAGCCCTAGCCTGGGGCTATGGAGCTTTCGTGCCATTGGAGCAGAGATTTGCACTCTTTCCCCAAGTTACACTGCGGATCTTATTGATATTCTTATAATAGTTATTTATCTTCATGTAAATAGATATTTTATCTTATAGTCACTTATTCAACATATTCATATAAGTGTGCACAGCAAATAAATAGTAACCTGACAATTCATGCCTAATATGCTTCAAAGCATAAAATAGGAAACAATACACAAAAATAATGTAAAACTTCTCTTTATTATTGCTTCAATCGGTTACATACTCAACCTGCCCTACGCACTCTGTTAGCTTCCTGCCGCAGCAGGCTACTCATTTTTCATGATTGTCATTTTACAGGCCAAACATGCCGTACTTTGCTTGCTGCAATGCTCCATATTTGCTTAACAGTCTCCAAGTGAAGAAGGCTACTTCAAGTTCATTCAATTGCCTTCCAAATTTTGTAAAGTTATCCCGGTATCGCCAATTTTTCGGTTAAAGGGACGACCAAACAACTTAATCTTGGTCTCCCTAGGTTTAAATTTCCTATTTTAGAATATAGAGAATGTAAATTTGTCCAAACAGTTTAATCTTGGCAGATTCTTAGATAGGTAGAGAAGCAGA